>JAFBJU010001486.1:259567-275864 GCA_016785305.1 Colistium nudipinnis
TTTCTTAACCGACCTCCTGCTAATTTCTACTTCTTGTTTGTCCAAGCCTTTTCTTTTTACAATTCTTATTATTACTTTTATTTTATTTTTTTTTACATCATCAGCATCTCTTGTGCACCACGCTGACCCTGCCTCCGTCTCTGCTTCCTGCTTCCAGACCCACTTCTTCGGGCTGTGGTTCCAGGGAAAGACGCAGGCCCCGGCCCACCGCTGGGTCGAGCTGGAGAAACCCCTCAAGAAGCAGCTGGACAAGTTTGGAAATGAGCCGCTGCTCTTCTTCGGCGTCATGTTCTACGTGCCCAGTGTTTCCCGGCTGGAGCAGGAGGCCACCAGGTAAATGATCTTCAAAAGAATTTCACACACGGCGGCTACAGTCGATAACATCAAGCCTTTCTCATTTTTTATTTATTGCAATGGGTTTTTCCCCCCATATTGCGAAACCTTGCTTGCATTTGAATGCGTGCTCATCTAAACCCCATGGCACTCCACATTAGAACATTTTCCTTGTGAGAGGAAATAATCTGGCTTTAAAACGCGGCATACATATCGCGCCGTCTCGGCCAGTGTGTTGAAAAATGTATGTGGGGAAACCCATTTTATTTGCATTCATGGCAATGTTCCCGAACATAACGGGAGAAACGCCTGTGCCGCCCCTCTGAGGTGGGCCGCCCGACACCGATGCCTATATCGACCTGGGGCCCTTGTCAATACGGATGGCCACAGACGGGTATATTCAGGTACCTCGGTGTTTCCACACACACGTACCGCGAGTGTGAATGAGCAGCTCAGCCAGCTGGGAAAAAGGGCATCCAGGTGTCAGCGTGTAGCGGACTGCCATGGCACATTCCTTCTCATCCTCACACGATCGCTCACTCACAGTCTGGCGCTGCGCGCGGTGGGGGGGGGGGGTCCGAGGGGCCTCGCACCTCGCTGGTGAATTTGCGGCTTCTGCCTCACTGGATGTGGGAAAGTTTGCGTGCAGGTCACGGCTGACCTGTGTGTGTCTGTGGGGGGGAGGGGGGGGTGTAAACGATTTATGCCGTCGAATTTCCTTTGCATTTCTGGCTCCAAAGATGTCGTTGTTTTGTGGTGTAAACGATTTATGCTGTCGAATTTCCTTTGCATTTCTGGCTCCAAAGATGTCGTTGTTTTGTGCTTACCTCTTACAATGACTTTGTCGTACATCGCCTCAGGGCCTCAGTGTGTGTGTGTGTGTACGATACACAGTGGGCCTCGGGATTGTGTGTCTGCAGGTTCGTTACACAGGGGCCAGGATCTGCTCTGGTGAAGAGATGGTATTCCAGGAATCCCCTGTGGGCTTTTATCTTGTGTGTTTGTGTGTGTGTGTGTGCTTGTGTTTTTGTGTGTGTGTGTTTGCGTGTGTAGGGTTATGGGGTTGAAGGGGTTATGATGGGGCCTTAGGGGCAATTAAGGAAACAATGGTCGTCTCATTTTCTCAAGCGACCCCCCCCCCCTACATCCCCTGTACATACTGTGTCCTCGACTCTTTTTTTTTTCGAGAGCATATCCCTTCATCTTTGTAGTCCCACGTCTTCCTCTCTTTCTCCCCCATCCCCTCATCCCCGTCCTCCTTTTTTTTTTCTTTTTTTTTTCCTCTCTCCCTTTTTCCTCTTCTTATGTTAGTCTGGAATGTTGGCACAGCAGTCCAGCGTAGGAGGCGGACCACACATTCCTCCCAGCAAAGAAACAATGGTCGTCTCATTTTCTCAAGCGACCCCCCCCCCCCTACATCCCCTGTACATACTGTGTCCTCGACTCTTTTTTTTTTCGAGAGCATATCCCTTCATCTTTGTAGTCCCACGTCTTCCTCTCGTTCTCCCCCATCCCCTCATCCCCGTCCTCCTTTTTTTTTTTTTTTTTTTTTCCTTTTTTTCCTCTCCCTCTTTTTCCTCTTCTTATGTTAGTCTGGAATGTTGGCACAGCAGTCCAGCGTAGGAGGCGGACCACACATTCCTCCCAGCAAATGTGCTGGGGGTAAAGGGGGGGGGAGGTTGAGTAGTTTACAAAACACACACACACACACACACACGTACGCACACACTTACACTCGCTCACCTCGCACACTCCCCAAAGAATCCTCTCAGAAGCCAGCTGCAGCCCTGTCAGAGAGTTAGTCACAATACACCACATTGTAAGAGCATACGTGCTCCCCGAGGCTTGCTTTTCTAAAAGCCCCTTGCCTCCTCAACTTTTTTTTTTTTTTTGTTTGTTTTTGATGAAGTTGAAAGCATTTTACGACTACCCATCACCCCCGAATTCAAATCCATTTTACAAGCTTTTTTTCCCCCCTTTTATACTGTCTGTACTTTTATTTTTGAACAGCCCTCTCATCACTGTGGGAAAGAAACATAGGCAGCTCAGTCAGTTTTTTTTGTTTTTTTTATTTATTGACTCACTCAAGTTTGATTAGGCTCAGAACCACTGAAGCGGGGCTTTGTCACCGTTTCCCCCCCCCCCCCCCCCCCCCCCCACCTGCCTCGCCCCCCACACACACCTGGTTCGATGAAGTGGAGGGGCGACATTCAGAGAAAAGAGAGGCAAGGGGGGGGGGTGTGGACAGAGACGTTCGGTCGTAACACTTTACGGGGGTTTTATACCATGTCATTTATGCTGACGGGGCACGCTGCCAGCGTGTGCTGTCCCCCGGAACGTGTGCAGATGTGTTTGTCCACAGAGGAGTGTCTGTTTATGCTTGTTTGTAAAAAAAAAAAAAATATGTGGGAATAAGGGAATTTGTGTTTTGGGACACAGTGTTTTTGTTTCACAAAACCCATAATAAGGTAAATATTTAAATGTGTTGTTGTGTCGCCTTATTGTATCTCCACATCCGTTTATTTTTATTTTTTTATATAGTAAATCGGTGCTATTTATCCAGTTGGATCAACGTTTACCGCACACGAGTTTTAATTCTTTCCATTTTTGTTTAAAAAGGGGGGGGGAAGAAAAAAAAAACCAAACAAAGACATTCAATTAAGTATTAGTGTTGTTGTGTCGCCTTATTGTATCTCCACATCCGTTTATTTATTTTTTTTTATATAGTAAATCGGTGCTATTTATCCAGTTGGATCAACGTTTACCGCACACGAGTTTTAATTCTTTCCATTTTTGTTTAAAAAGGGGGGGGGAAGAAAAAAAAAACCAAACAAAGACATTCAATTAAGTATTAACAGATTTTGAAGGTTTTAGAAACATTCACACTTTATGGCCCGGAAACCAAAAAGACAGTTGGGCCTGTCTGCAGGCAAAAATGAGATTTACTGAGAAAGCAATGCGAGTTGTATAATGTGGTCAGGTCTTTGAAGTTCTTCTGAGTTTGACTGATGTGTAACCTGATGCGGGATCTCCGTCTCCTCCCGTCCGTCCGTTCATCTGTTTCTCCTTCCCTCGCTTCCTTCCTACACGCAGCTGCGAAAATCAGCCAGATCAGAGGGCTTAGGTCTGTCCGCGCCGCGCTCGTCGCCTCCCTATTCACACCGTAATCGGGCAATTCAGTTCGAAATGCGAGGAAGCCGGGACCCGTGCTGAACTCGGGCGGTGCCCATGAGATTCAAAGCTTCGGGGAAATCGGAAAAAAAATCCAACTGCCGGATGACGCCAGATATCGCACAGTTCCCGCCATTTTCTTGTTTCCAGACTTTATCGAATCCGCTTCTCATCTACCCATACCACATTGATCAATTGTGGGGCTTCAAATCTGATTATTCTGGTTTTGTAACTGAATATATATAATTTGCCATTATATTTTATATATATATAGATATCTATATCTATATATAGATATAGATATAGATTATATTTAAAAAAAGGCCCCACAGACATCCACTTAATCATCATGACATGGTAGTAAAAGATCCAGCTTGAAGGTTGCATGTTGGAGAGAAAAGCTTTGATACGGTATACAGATTTCCCGCTTGTCCAAAGCGGCGTCCGCATTAGATTGATTTGCGACACAGGGCAACAAAACGTGGATTATATTCAAACAATATGTGCATGTTTTTTTTTTTTTCCCTGTTGTCACACATTGGTTTCATCGTATCGCACGGACACCCCGAAACATAATCCGACGGAGGCGCTTTCACGCCAGAATCATGCTTAAAATAACAATTCGGACTCACTCCTACATATGGTGGTGATAATAATAATGAAACAGTTGGAATGTTTCGGTGTCGGGGGGGCGGTGGGGGGGCGGACTTGTTTTATTTGTGTAGAGACAGAATGGGCGCTCTTTGTGTGTCTAGGTCGGCAGAGTCGGCGGCACACAGATTGACCCCTGAACCGCTCCTAGCCCTAATCCCAGACTTGTTACCAGATATCCCGTCCCACCACTTTTCTCTCTTTTTTTTTTTTTTTTTTTTTTTTTTTGCCCACTTTATTGCGCAAACCTCTGACACGGGTCGGGGTGTAGCGTGTGGGTGGCTCGAAGCCCTCGGCTCCTTTTGTCTCACTGAAATGAAGGAGGCCTTAAGTGGCCCAGGGAGAGAAAGTGAGGAGCCTAAAACAGAGCGCTGTTGACCGGAGCGAGGCCAGCTGGCCCCAGAAGCCCCCAAGGCTACCGACAGCAACAGCCTTGAAATCCTAGCTTTGTTCGGCTAGTTATCGCACACACACACGCGCGCGCGCACACACACACAGCTGTACTGTTGTGCCCCTTGCTGATTCAACACGTTTCAAAGTGAAATCCTCCCGCCTCCCACACAAGCCGTCTGGACACATCCCGGGGCCGAGAGGGGGGCAGTTGGGGTCATACCACTGCAGAGATGGCGGGGGTGGAGAGGAGGGAGGGGATTTTAGGCACATGTACGCACGCACGCACACACACGCACACACACACCCACACACACACCGAACACAGATACATTCATGCATGCATGCGCATATGCTCGCAGGATTGTTGTCCGGGGCCACTTGGACATCTGGCAGCGTGTGTTGAGCGAGGCCCTGAAAATGCGTGGGCCTATAAAGGCCTCTTTGTGCCCGTGTGGCGGCCCTGGAGTGCCAGCGGAGCGCTCTGCGACGGCGGGACTCCAGAGGAACTCCAAGTAAGGGGAAGGAAGCCGCACCTCCCCTCCGCATGTGCACGTTCACCTGTTATTACAGCGTGAGGTCACCCCGACACACACGCCAGGTGGGATCCTGCTATGAGGTGGTCTTTGTGCGCGAGTGCGTGTCGTGAAGTCAGCGTTGGTCCGCGTGGCAGAGCATATTATTCAAAAATCGCGTAGAAAAAAAAAAGAAAATCTCAGGACCCAACGCATTTGTTGTGTTTGGAAACTGTGGGACTTCCCCCACCACTTTAAGCCGACGTTTTGCATTAACTTACCAAACGTAATGGTGAAAACTTCAGCGTCAGCCCTCAAACATCCCCGAGCTTCCATTATTGACTTTTAGCTAGATATTGTACTACTAATGATTATTTGTTATTTTACAAAAAAGATATATACTGTATGTATATATATATATATATATATATATGTATTTCAGGCAAATATCTGTACCTCATTTATTGGACATGCGCTGGTCTTTATGGCTGAAAACGGGTAGAGTGTCAGGGGTCAGGAGATGACCGTAAAAGTTCTTCTAAGTTTAGCCCTTTTTTTTTTCCTCGTAAAGTTTTTGGATGACCGCCGTTGGTTTATAATTTCTCTGACCTGGTCACATTTTTTTTGACAAACAAATCTGGTGTTCTTGGGTCACAAGTGGACACAGTTTATTTTAAGGGTCAAAAGCCCAAATTGTTGGGAGCCACTGTTCTATAAAATGTTTTGTGGCTTTTTGGTGTAATTTGGGTTTTTTTTTTCTGCCCTTGCCTGTCACGTTTTCACTTGTTCATAGTTATTTCAACAGTTTACCGTCCGCCTCTTCGCCGCTGGTCACACATATGTATAAACACCATCATGTTGTTACCATCCAACCTCAGAATGACAACCAACCACCGTCAACCTCAACGTTTCCCCAGACCCCGTACGGAGAGCGCTGGGAAAACATGGAGAGTTTGTAAAAACAAAGTCCCCGATCATTTGGAGGGTTTCTGTGTCCCGTGAGACTCCTCCCCTCCAGACCGCATCAGGCCCCGCCCCTGCCCTTCCAACTGCAGCCGCAGTGGTTGGGTTTGGCTAATTAGAGGGTTGCCACGGGAACGGTATGGCAACTTAGGCAGCGGGTGTAATGACAGGGTGAGGGAGGAGGGCGGGGTCAGATTATAGGCCCAAGAGTACGCTGAGATGGGCTCAAAAAAGAAAAGAGGAAGTCGGGGGGGGGAAATGTGAACGAGAATATGAAACATGGAAGATATGAGGAGGTGAAGTGGGCCAGGAAAGTGTGAAAATGGGAGAGTAAATGCAGAGTGCAAAGGGAGCTGAAAAGTTAGTTCTAGAGACAAATTCAAATGTCTGTTTGTGTTCCCTGGCACGGGACTCTTTGAGACCAAATGTGCTGTGCGTTTGTGTGCATGAGGATTTCAGGAAAGGTGTCTCACTGCCCACATTGGAAAGACTCTGGCTGCGGTCACCATGGCAACAAACAGGAAACGCAGTTGCGCGGGTTTTTTTTTTTTTTTTTTTTAATGCGGCCGAGCCCGGTCACCCCGACAGAGCTCTCCTTCCTCCTGTGTGGCCACTCCATTCTGGAAAAAAAAGGCAAACATCCAGCTGGACCACAGCTAAAAGTGGACAAAAGGAGCTCAGAGACTTAATGAGCGCGTTGTATTCCAGCCTCTGCGTTTTCTTTTTTTCCCTCCCCGGGCCCGTACCGCATTTTGCGAAAGGGCTGCGAGTGGGCCTCGACAATCTCAACAATGTCATCATATCAGCTTACGCAGTGTACAAAAAAAAAAACCCACCTCTGCCCAAAACCGCAGGGCACGGAGTCCCAGTTCGCCTCGTATTCGCACCGCAATTAAAAAAAAAAAAAAAAAAAAACTTTTTTTTGGCCAGCTGCTGCTGTTCCCACCTAAAACTAAACTCCTTCTGAGCTCCAGCTCCGTGCAACACGTTGGCTGCTCGCTGTACATTTACAGACCCACTAAATCACTCCGTGTAGCCTTCTTCTGGTATACATTTGGCATTCCTCTCCATAAAATGAGTCACCGGCATTTCAAATAGCGGTGATTCACTCATTCCTCGCTTGGATTCTCCAACCGGCCTCTCTGGCATTGTTTCTACCAACCGGTGCCGTTGCCAACGCTGTCTTGACGCACACTTTCTGCGTTGCGCAAGCTGGATGCCGAGGAAGATGTCTCCCTGCGGTGTCTCACAAGATGTTTGCAATCCTTCGCTTGGCTAATGTGCGTGCGTGGTGGATGGAGCACGACGGCTCGGATTTTTTTGATTTTTTTTTATTTATTTATTTTTTTATCGGTGAAAGAAGTGAACTGAGACCCGTCATGTTTTCCAACTGGATTTAGGAGTAATTGGTGTTCAGAGACAGTGTGGCGAGATGGAAAAACACCACTGACCGCCAGCTGATTTCTGGTGAGAACACTGAAAACCAATGGGACGGCCAATGCTACCACCCACTTCGAATCTTTTTGTACAGTGGAGCCGGTTTGGAGGCCGTGGGGGTTGCAGGCTGGTGTGTAGAAACGAGACTGACGGCCCGCGGTGTGTCAGCGTTTCGAAATGAATGACATCAGCATGCAAAGATGCCCACTGTGACATTGCAAACGCGCTGATGATTTGCAGATATTTTTTTATTTATTTTTTGCCCACGAATTGAAATGTCTTTAAATATACATTAAGATGAATAATTGTTGTCGCTATGTTTGTAAACGGCACTAGGCCTGGTTTAGTATAAAACATCATTTTGTGCAATATGTGTGTATATATATATATATATATATATACATATATATATATATATATATATATATATGTGCTTTTGACCTTTGACATTTAATGCCTTTAAATGTTGAACGCCCCTGCTTTACGCCATCATTTAGGGAGAGAAGAGCCAACGGGAGCTTCCGGATTCACCCTCAGGGGACCCGTGAATGTCTGTCCACCATGTCAACAAAGAAAGCCTCTCATCTGCGCCATATTTCAGTCCTTTTTCTTTCTTTCTCGTGACAAGGTACCAGTACTACCTGCAGGTGAAGAAGGAGGTGTTGGACGGACGACTCCACTGCACAGTCGAGCAGGGGATCAGACTAGCAGGCCTAGCGGTACAAGGTGAGACGCGCGCGCGCGCAGGCACGCACGCACGCACGCACGCACGCACGGACAAACATCTCGCGTGGATAATCTAGCGGAGGGAGACAGACAGAACAAGAGTGAGGGGGTGAGCACAAACTCGCACTTTCTCAGGTCATCGTGACTTCGCTACCTAATATGGCTGCATACCAGCGGGAGAGCCCAGTCCACTTGAGTTCCTATGGTATCAGCCTCAACACACACACACACACATACAAACGCGCGCGCACTCGGCCCCGCTCCGTTCGTCCTGCTCTCGTTCCTGGGTGCTGTCCGTGTCTCAGGGAGGAGGCGGGAGGGGTGGCGGGGTGTAAACGAGACAGCGGCCTTATCGCCGGCTCCAAGGTTTCGCCTCGGTCGCGTCAGGAGGAAGAGCCTTATCTGCGGGCATCCTCCGTTTGTCCGACAAGCAGCCGAAGAGCCCTCGGGGCGCAGCGCTCCCGGGGCCCGTGTCACGGAGACACGGGTTCGCTTCCGAAAGGAACCGGGGACAAGTGCGGGATTCGTTCGTCTCCCATGTCTACAATGTAGTCCGACATTGCAGTAGTTTACAAACCATATTTTTCATTTATTTGTGGAAATCTATGTGTCATGTGTTTGGAGCGTTCAAGTGAGCCTTTCCAGAGAAAAGAGGAAGTAGGATTTTCTTCTTCCTACTTTTCTTTATTCCTGTAATCATCCCCGCCATGTTACCGAATCCTACGTGTCAGGATCTTCGGCACGCCAGAAGCTCTTTTAGCTGAAGGTCAATCAGAAAAAAAACAAAAAACTATTTGTATTGACACATATCCATGTTTTTTTGTTTTTTTATCGGACGTTTTCTCAACACGTGTGCGTTGGCGCGCGTTTTCTTCCTTCTTCTTTTTCAGCTGACTTTGGAGACTTCACCCAGTTCATGTCCCAGGACTTCCTCAGGGAGTACGTGCTCTTCCCAGTGGTGAGCCCCGACACCTTCGCTGTCAAAACACGAGTCATTGGAGTCGTGCATCCAATAACTCGTGTTATTTTTTGTTATTTGTGTTATTTGTGTCATTTGTCTTTTTCCTCACTTTGCCATCTCCACCTGTTTCCGCCACCTCTCTCCCGCTTGCTGACGCCGCCTGTTTTCTCTCCTCCCCCCCCCCGCCACAGAACTGGCCTAACGGAGACGAGGTGCTGGAGGAGTGGACCCAGAAAGTGGCTGAGGAGCACAAGAGTCACTGGTACTGCCTGCATCATTTTTGGTCTCGTTTGTACACGTGCACGCGTGGAAAGGATGCGGTGACGGTCCTCTGTGTTTTCCAGCCGCATGCAGGCCGCTGAGGCAGAGCTGCTCTACATCAAGGAGGTGGAGAAGCTGGACGGCTTTGGACAGGAGAGCATTGCCGCCAAGGTAGGTCCCCACCAGCCTCCTACACGCACACGCGCACGCACACACACACACTCGCACAACAACTGCAAAACGGCGAGAGGAGGATTCCTTTTTGGAACTCATTGTCCCCCCCCCCCCCCCCACCCCCACCCCCGCAGGACAACTACACCAACGATATTTTCATCGGCGTGTCCTTCATCGGGGTGTTTGTCAAGCACAGGAATGGCCGATCCATCATGCTCCACAAGTAAGTCATCCCCTTCGCATGTATGCCTTTGCGTTGCCGGCATGAATTGCTCACCCAGGATGCGATAACGAGGTGGTGGATAAAATCAAAACGGATGAATATTCAAGGGAATGGTGTTCTTGTGGGAAAACTCAATCCGTTGTGTGTGTGTGTGTGTGTGTGCGTGTTTTGTATGTGCGATAGGTGGAAGGACATTGGCACTATAGCCCACAACAAGTCCGCCATCACAGTGGAGATAACGAGCAAAGACGACACTATCATTTTTCACATGGTGAGTGTTGTGTCTGGAGGTGAATCGCAGCACGTATACACACACACACACACACTCTGGCTTTTGTGCGCGGTTTCCAGTGGGAAGGGCCACCACAAAAAGAAGAAAAAAAAAAAAAAAACCCGCACAGGCATTGCGAGACGTCCCAGCCCAGAGATAAAGGCCGGGGCAAATTTGGTCTTGCATTTCTAAAAATACAACTGCTGTGTCAATCCCCCCCCAAAAAAAACTAATAATCAGTGTTTTTCATTCCGTGTGTGTATCTGCAGGAGGATATGGAAATGGCCAAGTACATCTCTCGTCTTTTCACGGCCAGACACAAATTCTACAAACAGAACAAGATTTGTGCAGAGTGAGTCTCGAGGCCACAAAGGGAGGGAGGGAGGGAGGGAGGGGGGGGGGGGGGGGGGAGGCCGGGCCGAAGGCCATGAGTCTCGAGGCCACAAAGGGAGGGAGGAAGGGGGGGGGGGTGGAGGCCGGGCCGAAGGCCAATAAAACATGAATATCCGGGATTATCTTGTCGTTTGCGCCTTCCACCCGAGCGCCGAAAACCTTGTGAGAGTTGCGCGAAAGCGCGATGCCAAAAACAAATTGTGTAACGACACGGGAGCTCACTGTGCTTTGAGTTTGTGAGTCATCTTCTGGGTTGTGTGCTGAAATCTCCTCTGTGCTGTCACCTTCAGGCCCACTCACTCGCCTGCGCCCATCAGGAGGAGACCCACCTGGACCCACCGCCTCTCTCTGGTAACGTCAGGAGTTTTTTTTTACGTTCTTTTTTTCCCCTTTGGATGTAGTTTAATATCACTGAGGGTTTTCGAGGCGGTCTTGTTTGTTTTTGTTGTTTTTTTTTATTGCCCCTGGCCTGCATGCAGTGGGCCCAGAGACAGAGAGGGAGAATTCGGGAGGGTAGACAGAAGCGGCCGCGGTCGGAGCCCTGACCCCGCTCTCCCACTCGCGGCAGCTCTTAATTGTGCCACGGAGCCTCTGGTTCCCAACGTGCATCGGCGAGTGCGGTGGGTGTTGTCGGAAAGTTTGCAAGGGTGTTGCATGCCCCGAAATTTCCGGCGCGACAACGAAGGCAGCCATTTGTGCGTCTCCCTCCCGGCTGGCCAGACAAGGGCGCAGGCTAAATGTGGCACAATAGCCGCGGCGTCGGCCCCGCGGAGCGCGCGGCGGCCTGCTTGCGGGAATTGGCCTTTGACAGCTCCGCGGGCCTCAGAGCGGGTCGCGGCGGGGTCACCTGTCGTGCGGATGTGGTCATAGGGGAAAGAAAGTTATTGCTTAGTTATGACAAGGAAATAGAGCTCGTGACATTTTAAACAATATTTCCCTAATTGCGTTGCATTGAATGTGTTTCCTCACCCAGTCTCGTCCCCAGTCCTGTAACTTCCAGTCCATGCATTCCCAGTATGGAGAGCATTATCAGGACACGCAGAGCTCCCAAGGTATGTGCAAAACGTAGACGCACGCACGCACGCACGCACGCACGCACGCGCGCACACAGACGAAATTCAAACACACCTCGTGGTAAGTTTCAGCCCCTCCAGCTCCCTGCTGTAACCACAGTGTGATTTATGTTTTTTTTTTTTTTTTTTCGCCTCCCTCTTAATAACTGAAGCCTTTGAATAGAGCTAATTGCGTTTTTCCCATCTGGCGTGTGACTTAAAACCCTTTTGTATTAAAAAAAAAAAAAAAACATCTCCCAGCCAATTAGAGTCCAACGTTGGTGGTGCAGAGCAGTGACCTAATTTGTGCCTCACTCTCTGATTAACTGCACGCACGCACGCACGCACGCACGCACACACTCTGCCTTCGAATCCGAGGAGCATCTGTCACGCTTGACGGCAAAACGGCGCACGTGGGGAAAAAACAATTTGGGTGTGCTACTGTGCGAGGGGTGTGAGATCATTCCGGAGCGTGACCTCAGGCACCGCACTGCCGTCTACTGTGTGGGCGCAGATTGCGCCTGTGTGTCCGCCGGCTGGTGGGCCCCGAGATGGTTTCGCACGAGATGAGAGAACTCTCCATTGTCCAATAAAGAGCAATAACATGCCTACCACAGTCCGCCTCGTTATGGTGGGAAGAAGACATTCCAAATCTATTCTGATCCCAATCTCCAAGCTTTTTTTTTTTATTTATTTTTTTATTTCACTGCTTGTTTTCTTTTCCAGACAGCATCTTCCACGACGACCCCTACTACAAGTCGGAAACCAGCCTGGACCGCTGCCCCTTGGACTATCCGTTCCGAAACGGCACCGTGCCCAACGGCAGCATGTACAGCAGCCCCAGCCTGAGCTCCCTCAACCATTCCCAGACCTTCGTGCCCCCCTCACCCATATCCTCCAACCTCAGCATCCCCGGCAGTGAGCTCATGCGCCCCGACTACATCCCCAGCCACCGCCACAGCGCCATCATCGCTCCGTCCTACCGGCCCACGCCCGAGTACGACGCCGTCATGCGGCAGAAGCGCCGCATGCTCCCCGCCCACCACGACCTCCACAGCCAATCGCTGCGCAGTCTCAATATCAGCAACGCCTGTGCCTACCGCCAGCCCGAAGCTCTCGTGTACAGCCAGCCGGAGATGAGGGAGAGGGGCCCTTACCACGGCCTGGGGCCCAGCCCTGGACCCTACGCGCCACAGGTAGACCTGGGTTGAGTAAATTCATTAGAATTTAGGATATTTTTCCAATGTCTTGCGGCTGTCTGGATTTCACCATTTTCTACGGTGTTTGTGCGTCTCCCACGTAGATCAGCTACAGTAAGCCAGTGTCCCACGGCCCTCACCAGGGGGGACCGGCCAGCAGCAAGGGCCCCTGCCACTCGCCCTGTGTCAACGGCGGAGGAGGAGGAGGCGGCGGTGGGGGCGGCGGTGTAGGGAGCTCCATCTCTCACACGGTCAGCACCCCGGAGTTGGCGAACACCAAACAGCAGGGGACCGGCGCGGGGAGCTACGCGGCCACGGCCAACATGCTGAGAAACCACATGTCGCGGCCTCCGCCGCCGTATCCCTCCAGCGCCTTCCGCCCGGCCACCAGCACGCCGGACCTGGCCAGCCACCGCCACCGCTGCATCGGCGGCAGCAGCCCGGAGCTGGTCACCCGCATGGTGCAGCTGTCGGTCAAGACCTTCCAGCCGGACAGCTCGGCCGTCGTGCACCAATCCCTGCAGGAGGTCAGCGAGCCGTTAACTGCGGCCGCCAAGCACCGCTCCACCCTGGGCAAGAGACACAGTATGGAGGTAATCAGCAGCATGAGGGGAGGAGGAGGAGGAGGAGGGATGGAGGGCCTGGTGATGAAAGGCATGAATGCGCCGCTTCATCGGAGGAATACGCTCAGAGAACATGTGATGCCGCCCCAGCCTCAGTCCCTTCCTCAGACCCAGACGCCAACCCCTCAACCGCAGCCCCAGCCTCCACCCCAGCAGACAAAGGAGCCGCCGATGCAGATGCCTGCCCAGAAAGCGCCCGAGGCCTCCGCGGCGCCGCCCGCGGCGGGGGCCTACCAGCACCAAAAAACGCTTTCCAATGCCACCATGCTCATACACAGCAGCGAGAGTGAAGAGGAGGAGGAGGACATCGAGGAGAGGCCCGAGCTGGACGTTCAAATCCCGGGGCTGAACGAGGACATCAGCATAAGTGCCCAGCTCCAGGCCGCTTTGGCCAAGCTGCCAAACAAACCGCCTCCGGAGTACCCCGGTCCTCCTAGACCTACCGGCAACGTCCAGATCCGCAACCACGGCCACAGTCACAACCACACGCACCACCAGAACCACAATCAGGGACCACAGAACAACCAGGGACCGACAGACCCAAACCAAGCCCTGTGCCGAGCCCACAAAACCGGGCCGAGCCAGGGTGGCGGCGGCGGCGGCGGCGGCGGTGCAGGAGGAGGTTGCGGCGCCGGTGCTGGTGGCACGCTGACCAGAGGGGACCAGAGCGGGGTGAACGGAGCAGTTTTAGGCCCGTCCATCTCAGAACCAGACCTGACCAGCGTGAAGGAGAGGGTGAGGAAGGAGCCGGTCAAAGAGAGGCCGGTGTCGGAGATGTTCTCGTTGGAAGACAGCATAGTGGAGAGGGAAATCGCTCAAAGGGTAAGAAAGGAACTTGGTTATTCAACTGTATCGCGACAAACTCGTTGTACACGTCATCGCGGGGTTTTTTGGGTGCCAGCGCCGGCATATCAAATGACGTTAATGCTATTTATGCGGCCTGAAATTTGAAGTTGACGGCCGAGCGTGGCTTGGACTAGTCAGTAAGCAGGAAATCGTTTTACGGCAATGTTTACTAACACTTTCACATTTTGGGACGTTTATTGTCTTTCCTTTTTTGACGATTTTCCAGCTTTATATTTTCGTACGAGTACGCAGCAAAGGAACCCTTTGGCTGGCACGCTTGAGTGTCACAGTCTGTCGCTTACCCGGTCATTTCATCGCTCCCGATTAGCAGTAATCCCGGATTCGGCACCTGAGAGGGTAGCACTGGGCTCCGAGTCTCCCCGCGCCCGCTCAAACCTCCATAAACCCATCGGATTACTTTTTTGGGTTAGGTGCGCTCGTGCGAATTGGAGCACGCGTTCGATCCAGCGCCGAAGTCCCGAGAGAGGTTGAAATGATGTCGTCTCTGCCTGTAGCGGGTACCCCCGGTGACACCCGGGCTGTTGTTTTGACTGTCCCGAGGGGGGGCGGGGGGCGAGGGGGTGGACAGGGGGAGGGTGGAGCTGTCCTGGAGGTTTAACGGCGTCGGAGATTAGCGGAGGTAATCCTGGGAGGAAGGAGGGACTGCGCAATGTGGGTCACAGTTTTGGTGGACAGAGAAAGAGTCGGAGGGGACCGAGGGGCCGTGCGTTCGTGGGTGTGTGTGTGTGTTGTCCAAAGAGAAGGCCGCTGAGCAGGTAGGTGGGAAGAGAGGGATGAATGACACACGGGGGTGGGGGGGGGGGGGAAAGGGCGAGTGGGGGGGGGGAAAGGGCGAAGTCCACTCTTCGTAGGCTTTGTACGCGGAGCTCGTTAACGAGCACCTTCTGACACTAACCGAGGGGATTGGCGTGGCCCCGTGGCCCCGTGGCCACGTCCGCGCGCGCCCGGGGTCACGCTCTCCCCTCCCACCCACGCGCGCGCACACTGCACTCCGGGCCGGGGCAGGTCGGTCGGCCCCGGCGATGCTGCCCGCGCCTGTAACCGTGACACCGGGCTTCTCCTCTCTCCTCAAGACGCTGGAGAGACAGAAGATGTCCGTGGACTCCATGAAGAGGCCGCTGATGATGGCCGCCCTCAACGGCCTCTACGTGGCCCGGATGCCCGCCTCCAAGGGTCCCGCCGAGGACGGCGCCAAGGCTGCAACCGACGAACGGGTAGGACGCCCCCCCCCCCCCCCCCCCCCCCCCCCCCTTTGTGTGTTGACCGAAAGTCTGTGTGTCTGTCCCCTAACTTCCCGCCTCGCACAGATTCCGTGGGTTGCTTGTTTTTAAACGGCTTGGGAGGTTGTGGATAACTTCGGAGACACGAGGGCTGACATCATTTCATGCCCCCTATTTTCTTCATCTTTTCTTCGGTTCCCAAATGTCACCAGACCCTGCCCTGCCTGTACCCTCTGAGTCGTATGATAATGTGAAAATTGCACCTCAATTCTCGTGATTGCGGGACAATCTCCGCACAAGGCGACCAATTCGGAGCTTCTTTTCCCCTCTCAAATTGCTCAAAATGAGCGTAAACAAATTCGGACTGAATAAGAGGACTGCGCTGGATTTATACAGTTACGCCCGGTCTCGACGGAGAGTTCCTCCATTTCAGACCAATCCCCGAACTTTCGAACCCCATTTGACTCGTTGACCGGAGGATCGTCTTTAAACGGCAGCCGCCTCACCTTTGGTTTGGCTGAAGCGGCTTGCTCGCCGTTGATCCCTGGTAACAAGGTTCATTTATGGTTTCCTCTCCTCCTTCGTCGTGCGTCTGTTTGCCCCCCTTTGGAGGGCGGACATGTGAAATCCAGACTGTTGCTAAGCTAACGAGGGCAAGCCCTAAGTGGGCTGTGGAACGCGTGGCACGGTGGCGCTTATCGCCCCCCTGGGCCCGCTGGTATGTTGAGAATGTGACCCCGAGCGAGCTACAGAGAGAGTGAGAGAGAGAGTGAGAGAGAGAGAGAGAGAGAGAGAGAGAGAGAGAGAGAGAGAGAGAGAGAGAGAGAGAGAGAGAGAGCGAGAGAGAGCGAGAGGAGGAACGAGAGC
>JAFBJU010001486.1:275996-315996 GCA_016785305.1 Colistium nudipinnis
AGAGAGAGAGAGAGAGAGAGAGAGAGAGAGAGAGAGAGAGAGAGATGGTGCTCTCTCAAACACGACTGGCCCGACAAACACAGGCCGGACCGACACAACGCGGGTTTGTTCCCTTACAGCTGTGTTCATGCATCATCTGTGCTTTGAGGTTCCTCGGTTTGGACGAAAGAGGTGTGGACGCGCAGTTGAAAGAGTTTTTTCCGAGTTTCCCTGGTCTGAATAGTCTCTCGGGCTGTGGTGGAATGTAAATGAATGAAGAGCCCGCAGGGGTCTGAAAGAGAAACCACTGAATAATGTGTCGCTTGGTATTCAATGACTAACCCCCCCCCCCCCCGCCCTCGCCTCTCCCCATCCTCTCCCCTCTCTCTCTTTCTCCTCTGTCTCTCCAGTGTAAGACCTTGGAGTTGAAGCTGGAGGAGGAGCGGGTCTTCACCGAGTACGAGCAGGTGCCCAAGCGGAGGGCAAACTGTGTCCTCGCCACGGCAACGCTGCCCGAGAACACGGAGCGCAACCGCTTCCGGGACGTCGTGCCCTATGAGGAGAATCGGGTGGAGCTCGTGCCCAACAAGGAGAACAACACCGGCTACATCAATGCCTCGCATATCAAGGTGTGTTCCGGTGTGGGCACCGGATGGGTCAAACGCGCAAGAAGTGCGACCAAGAAGTTTGGGACGAGGTCACGTCATCGATACTTTGATTTTATGGACCCCCTTTTTTTTTTTACCCATGAGGTGTGGGAGGTGCCTGCAGTATACCATATAGTATGCTCAACTATAGCCCAGTGTTAAGATACGGACCAGGAACACATTTTAGAGATCAAATATCTCCTCGTGCTCTTCATGTTTACGTGTGCGGCTCTCGGTCAGCGCTGCGGTCTCAGAAGTGCTTTGCAAGAGACCCGTCTTACAACACGGACTGAAACCACGCCCGTTAAACTTGATACGTTCAGCTCGCTCTCTCCCCGCGTCTCTCTGCCACAGTCTTTGTTGTGGTCATTTCTAAGCAGGGAATGGCTCGGAGGGAAGGATGAAAGGCCGCCATTGAAGCCCGTTTGGGCCTTTAAGCTCACAGAGCTCGTGGAATTCCCAAAGAATGCGGTCCAAACTCCAAACCCTCTTAAGTCAGCCTGAGCTGCTCTCACTGGCCCTCTGTTCATGCTCGGCTGCAAACTGCAAGACTGTGTGCATGCATGAGTTTGCGTTTTTTGCGCGTCCGCCTAATCGCGGGGTCTGGAGTGCGATCGCCACACGGAATCGCCGCCTATCACGGCGTAACCCTCTTACCCCCCCGTCATTCGAGGTGGCTGCCGCAGAACAAAAGGCCTTGTTTATTCCCCGTCAATCTCCTCAACGCGGTGCTTGCACTCACGAGGTGGTCCCAGGAATCAGCTGGGACCGGCTCATGATGTAATGGCACTATGCCGCTGGGGTTGCAGTGTATCCGAGATGTGGTTCTGCGATTTTGTGGCCTTAAGGGTTTTTGTGAGGCCAAAGGAAGCTATTGTAGAAGAGGTGGTAGTCTTATAAACGAGAGAAAATATTCCCCCGTGGACAAAAATCAGGTGTTGATACTGCCCTCCGGTGGTGGACTTCATAATCGTCAGTGTCTTAAATGAGCTGGGGATTTCGATTTTTTTTATATTCATTCCTCGTTTACATTGGTGTCACTTAAATGTCCATGTGCAGTAATTGATTGTTGATGTGTGTGTGTGTGTGTGTGTGTGTGCGTGTGTTCTTCCCAGGTGATGATCAGAGGGGAGGAGTGGCACTACATCGCCACCCAGGGCCCGCTGGCCAACACCTGTGCCGACTTCTGGCAGATGGTCTGGGAGCAAGGGGTCAACGTCATCGCCATGGTTACTGCGGAAGAGGTACGCGCACACACGCGTGGAGAGAACGCAGGGGTGGCTATTTCACAGCTGCCGTGCGTCTGTGTGTGTGTGAAACGTGAGAGTGTCTCACCATATCTTGGTCTGTATAATTGTCATGTTGTTTTTTTTCCCCTCATCCCATCTCTTCTCTCGTTCATCCAGGAGGGTGGCCGCTCCAAGAGTCACCGGTACTGGCCTAAACTGGGGTCCAAACACAACTCGGCCACTCACGGCAAGTTCAAGGTGACCACCAAATTCCGCACCGACTCCGGCTGCTACGCCACCACCGGGTTAAAGGTCAAACACCTGCTGTCTGGCCAGGAGAGGACGGTGTGGCACCTGCAGTACACGGACTGGCCTGAGCAGGGCTGTCCTGAATACGTCGTGGGGTTCCTCTGTGAGTGCGACTTTGCCGTTCCTGTCATTTTCCAAGAAATGAAAATTGATGAAATAATCACTGCGCCGTCGCTGTTTGATTCACTGCACGAGGTCAAACATTTGCCGACATCTCACCTTTGCCCCGCTCATTCCCTGCAGCCTACCTAGAGGAGATCCAGTCGGTAAGGAGACACACCAACTCCATGCTGGACACCTCAAAGAGCCTCAACCCTCCTGTGGTGGTGCACTGTAGTGCCGGGGTGGGTCGTACCGGCGTGGTCATCCTCACTGAGCTCATGATCAGCTGCCTGGAGCACAACGAGGTGGGTGGAGATGGCCGTGCAATCAATGTTGCTTTTTATGCGCATCGGAATTGGGTGTAGTTAAGTTGAGGTGAGCGGTATTATGACAGGAAGTATGTGTCACTAGCTGTGCGATTTAAGGATAGACATTGTTTGAAGGTAGAGAATCTGTATCCTTTCACATGACGCCCTTTCCTGTATTTTCATTGTGGGACGATGAATCTCTCACGGAGCTGAACAGAACACATCACATTTACAAAATACACCCCTTTAACGATGGTTTCCGTGTCTCCTCAGCCAATGGAGGTCCCCATCATGTTGTCGGAGCTGAGGCAGCAGAGGATGCTGATGGTGCAGACCATCTCCCAGTACAAGTTCGTCTACCAGGTGCTAATTCAGTTCCTCAAAAATTCCCGCCTCATCTGAGTGCGAGCCCGTGACCGTTGACCTTGCGCGGCGTGGTAGATAGAAGACAGTGGTACTTGATGTAAGCACGGGGGGGAACCGACGCAGCTGACGGAACTGACGGCCTCAGCCACTCCGCTTTCATCTCGAGTATCCTGTGCGGTAGGTGAAGGTTCTGGAAATGCGAAAGGCGTGCGTACGAACTCGCCTCGCGGGAAGCAAAGGAGTTTAGTGTAGGCCCGCATCAACACTGATGACCATTTTCTCCCGGTCGGTGTGTTCGCATGCTTTTGACCTGGTCTTTGTGTGCGGAGCGCGCATGTTAGTGCTTTTTCTCCACGCAGGTCAGATGAATAAGCGGCTTATTTTTCCTGCGGGCATGAATGTGTTCATGCGTCTGTCTCCGGGCCCCCTGGGTCTTGAGAAAGCCATTCTGAGTCACAGCTTGGATAGAGTGCTTCTTTTCACAGTCATTGTTTAGCCATTAGAAATGGCACTATGCTGCATGAACACTAGGTGGCAGCAGTGTTATTCTTTAACTCTTGGTATACTCTGAGAAGGTTTGCCAAACAAAACTATTCTTTAAATCACTGTTCTAAAAATGTTCATTTGTCTTTAACAGAGTATTAATTGATACAGCAACTATTTACGGCAGCAGTGTAACAAATGTTTTTTTATTTATTTCTTTCAACGTTGAGGTCACCCTTGCCACTGAACACAACATTGACAAGGGTGTTGTATCCTTTGACCTCCTCTTAATTTTTTTACTTACAGTTTTTTCGGAAGGCCTCCCTTGTGAATGTCATTAGTGCAATTATGTGCTTCCTTGATTCCCAGCTCCTTGAAATTTCTTTTAATCTGAAATCATTTCAAAGTTCTGTGTCGTTGATTGGAGATAATTTATAAAATATAATATAATTTCACCCGTAGTATACGCAGTTGATAGACCTTCGAGTCCTTGTATACAGTAGCTACTGTATCACTATGCCTTACTGAAACCTGAAATGAGAACCTGACTGATCCTTGTTCTACGGTCCTGGAGGGGTTCGGTTATTTCAATTCCTTCCATTTTTTTTCCCCTACAAAGATAAATTCAGAAAAATCAGTATTGTAACAGTTTTTGTTTTCATATAAAAACAACTTTAACATTTCAAATCATTTACCTTACTGTCAGGTAAAGGTTTGGCAATAGAATAGTGCTAATGTCTGGGTTTAATTTAAAGGATAATAGTTTGGTGTCACAACTGTCTTTGTCAAAAAAGGCACTTAAGTCCATTAATCTCATCCAAACCCAGCAGATGACTGTGTTGCCAGCCATCTGAATCATGTTTCTAACATCACCATCTGAAGACTTTTCTTTTACATGCTACAATAAATGTACTTTCTTTTCTTTTTTTTCAAAATGATAATGCAAAGCCAGCCATGTCCAAAATAACTTTGTACATAATGGGCATGTGAGGAAAAAAAAGATTTTTACAAATATTTTATATAGTTTCTTGACTTGGTACCCCAAAAATACCGCAACTATGCATGCATTTTTATATTTCAATGTATATATTAGATCAGTATAAGCTCTCCCTTGACATGTAAGTGTTTTGTTGCACTTCAGTTCTCCTTATGACAGTATTTTCTCACAAGGCATTCCACTGTTTGTTAATATTTAATTTTTCCCCCTTAACCTTT
The DNA here is from genome assembly GCA_016785305.1 of Colistium nudipinnis. Taxonomy (NCBI): domain Eukaryota; kingdom Metazoa; phylum Chordata; class Actinopteri; order Pleuronectiformes; family Rhombosoleidae; genus Colistium; species Colistium nudipinnis. Next base: position 280,635 of record JAFBJU010001486.1, read on the forward strand.
CCTTTTTTCTTTTTTGCCCAAACTCCTAAATACATTTCAAAGTATGTGTACATATGTTTTGTATATGCGTTCTCAGTGCGTCACGTTTTTCTCTCCCCAGACATGTATGAAGCTGTCATTCTTGCTTATTATGCAATAAAGCCTTATTTTCTTTAAGACTGTGGCCACACGTTGCATCATTTACTTAATCTGTTACCATCTAAGAGTTTTAGACATTAATCGGCACAGAGCAATCACAGAAGATGTTGATGCAAACACAATTGTGCTTACCAGTCCATTGTTGTGGCTTGGGCCCAATCCGCAGCATCAATAGGCTCCTTGTGCCGTTTTCCTTTACCGTTAAGAGTCCTGATGCAGTGGCCCTCTACACATGAACCTAAATATCTCCACTCTGATCCGGCTGAGGTGAAGTCCTTCACCGTTTGGTCAGGAGTCACTCGCTTTTCACTCTGGCGTACGAACTTTACGAGGTACAAAAGTCTTCCGCACAAAAACCAAATCGCTCCAAACATAACACTAATATAAAGATGAAACCTTCCAGAAGTCTGTTCGATTCAGACCTCTCTTTCATTTTTGTGCCATCTCTTTGCGCAGCTCTGTCAAGTAGAAGTGATCTTTCCCGTGCGCCACCTCCATTATGGCCATTGCCTGTGTGCACGGAACACAAATATTTAAGAAAAAGGTCATTTATAGGTTTGGTGGGTATGGTTAAATAACATGTAGTGCCAGAAAGTCCCCTTACCTTTTTGAGAGCGCTGATTCCCATTGAGTACCTCTCCAACCCCATGTACAGTCTGCCCATCTTCAGGTACATGGAGGACACATTCAAGGAGTAGGCGGGGTAAAGTTGCCTGCATTGGACAGAGTTCAGAATTCTTTTATTTTTTGAAGTGTATGAATGAACTAATCACCTAAAAAACCAAAAAAACAATACAGTTAAAAAGTAAAATGTGTGCGTTTCGTACTTGTACGGTTTGACGATCTTCTCGCCATATCTGATGGCTCCGTCTGCATCCTCCATGTACAGGCAAACCCCCATGGCCTGGTACATCATGTGGAGCATGTAGACGTTGGCGTCCTCAAAGATGGTTCCCATCTCCTCCAGGCTCTGTTCGCACATCTCCAGCAGCTCGCCTGGGGGTGCCGCAGAGTCAAGGCTGCATCAGCACAAGCCGAGATTAAACTGAAACCGCCTTTCGTCGTACAATCCGATCATTTAGAGCCCGGGAAGCAATTCTGCCCACGACTCAAATGTGCAATGAGTAACTAAATGGTTGAGTTCCAACATAGGCCCCGAATTGGTGTACGTTCTGGAGTAAAGTGCACACAGAAAAGTGTAAACTGGGTCAAACCGATGCTTGGTAGCCTATGCACTCCTGTAGGGGTTCTGGAGAAAAACTGAAAAAGGATATATTTTGTGTGTTTGCAGGCTCTGAACTCCCTGATGATTTTCCTGCCGTAGCGCTCCATGTTGCTGACGGCCTCCTGCCCGATGGGGTCACTCTGCTTACGCACTCTCAACTTTGTTTTGTCCTATAGGTGAAGACAAGGCGTGAGCATCACTGTTGTCCAACTCAGATTGTACAGTAGAGTGCATGTTTTGTTAAATATTGTATCTAATGTGGTTTAGTCTTTTTTTAACCCACATTTTTTTTTTTTTTTTTTTTTTACACTTACTTTGGATTTGCTTTTACATTCCTTGCAGTCACAGGTGAAATAATAGCATTCTCTCAGCCTGTTGTTGCGGTCGTCTGTTGGATAAAGGAGGTCTATGTAGCTGATGAGCACCTGGAGGTGGACACGAGAATCCCAAATAATGCTCACGCTCTATTCCTGACACACTTCCTCTTTGAATGGCTCGGCTCGCTACAGGAAAGCACTCAAACTGATTAAAAGGTCAAAAAGGTCAGATCTGAAAATAACCTCACCAGCCTCTGACAGACCTTTAAGGAAATGTCTAAAACACTCCGATACACTTAAGAGTGTCAACACAGAGAACAAACAGTCCTGCACCTAACCCTGCGAGTGAATTCGACCACATTAAAAAAACAAACGCTTCATTTAAAGTTGATTGACTACTACATTTCGCAAAAACGAAAAATGACGGCACAATCGTTCAGTGTCGTTCAACATTTTCTGTTCCTTTAACGTAATTCTTACAAATATTTATCTCACAAACAAAAAATAAATAAATAACAGAACAGGACCCAACCCCCTCTAAGAGCAGCTGTCCCCTATCCTCACTTCGTCTCCAGGCTTCATGTCCCGCACAGCCCGAATCTCCGCTGACGTCCCGTTATATGTGACGATGACACTTGGAAGACAGCTGTGGTTTATCAGTGCCACACTGTGGGTCGACACAGACAAGAGAAAGAGGGGGACTGGAATTAAAATATCACTTTCTAATGTCCCTCTCTTAAAATGGAACACTCACCAATATATATGCTGTGTGTGTGTGTGTGTGTGTGTGTGTGTGTGTGTGTGTGTGTGTGTGTGTGTGTGTGTGTGTGTGTGTGTGTGTGTGTGTGTGTGTGTGCGTATATATATATAGTGTATACAAGCTGGAAATAGCTTAACAAGGAGCTGAGAGAGCAAATTCACTTTCACACAGTCAATTTTAAAACTGAACACGCCCTCAGCCACAGCAGGCAGCCGACGCGACAACAAAAACACCAACTGGCCTTTACATGTGTTGTTGAAAGGAGTGCATGAAAAAAATGTGATCCAGTGTAAATGCATGAGTTGAGTTACTTACTCTGGGTAGACTGCAGTCCCCATGTGGGATAGTTCATCATCCTCTATGGTGAAACCATTGCAGGCGACCTGTTGAGTAAAGGACACAGAGCAGAGAGAGGAACAATAATGTGTGTATATTCATTATTACTGTCCTGTCCTACAGTGCATCTTGCATGTTGGCTTTCTTCTTTAACTGCAGTAGACAATGGGAATAGTATTAATATGTGTGCGTGCGTGTGTGTGTGTGTGTGTGTGTGCGTGGTACCTGGGAGAACAGCGTCAGCAGGTCTTTGTGGTCGGGAAAATCCATGTGTTTGGAGTAGAAACGATGCAGTTCTGCGATGTCCGCCTCGTTCATCTCCCTTTTCTCATTATCTACGTCCTCCACATCTGTCGCCGCAAGAGGAGCCGACATTTTGATTTGATTGGATTCGTTTGATCAAATTATGGAAGAAATAACCCAACCTTTACGCACTCGGGGAAGCCTGCGTACACTTTAGCAGCATTTAAAATTAGGATTTCCCCTCAAATGAGTATTGAACCACGTGAACACCGCTTCTGCCATGTTTATTAAGGTACAGTCTCCGTCTTGTCACGGACCGACACTCCTCTCCTCTTGGTGACTGGAGGTCTAAATTACACTGAAGTGCTCCATGAGTGGCGTATCCTGTCCTTAGCCTGTAACACTGCTCTTGCTGCTTATCCTCATATATAATACTCACGGGATTGCATCTCTTCTATTGACAAGATCTTCTCCGACACACATCGCTCTTTCTGCGTTTTCTGCGGGAAATGGGGAAATCACCGCTGCCGTCACTTGTACAGTTTCTGCTAGACAGCCGTTTTTTGTGTCATTCGTTAGCTCTTCAACCTTCTTGGCGATGATCCGTGCCGCCAGGCGGGTAATCTCTGACGGGCGCCATTTTTCTCCAAACGCATTCATCGCCGAGCACTCCAACTTGTGCATGGCCCAGTCCCCTTTCTACGCACAAACGCATGTAGTTATTGCAATGGCACGAAAGGAGGGAACAACCCTTTGAATTAGAATGAAATGAAATCGGAAGCGTCAGCTATCAGGGGAGTTTAGGTCCCACCACAAACAAAGGCCTATGGGTCGGCATATGCTGTATGATCCTTGTGCTCCAATAGCAGCTGTACAACCACAAATATTTCGTACCTGGCACTTCACATTGCAGTAGAACGCTTTCTTGCACTTCCCACAGTTTGCCAATCTGCTATTCCTACAAATGTCAAAAAAACATTGCTGTTATTGAATGCACGACAAGAAGTACATCCTATATAAATGAATGAATCCTTGACCCGATGAGTTTCCGTGACACGCAAACAAACAACACAGACACCAGAGCCCAAGGGACGTCCAAGTGCACACCAAAAATCCCTCAGAATACACGAGATTCGCGAATGTATCTGTAAATGTGCATTGGGGAGTAAGTATCAATTCGCTTTAGTGTGTCGGTGTGTGTGTGTGTGGACATAAACGCCCTGCTCCCAGACACGAAGAAGCAGTTGGCCTGTCATAGCCAGGGCAATGAAGGGCTTTAAAACGCACCCTGGTATTAATAGAGCTGACCTTACGACGGAGCAGCTGTCTCTCCACCACAGTAAAGCAGTAAAGCAGTCCAAAAAGTCCACCGACACGACTGACACCGACACTGAGAAAACATGACACGGCAAGGTTTAAAAAAAACAAAAAACACTCTTCCTGATGCCCAGCCCGGCACTAATTCATTTAAGTGCCCATGTTCTATTAAAGTGGTACAATTCCTTTCTTTTGTGTTGCGTTAAAGCAAGCTGTATCACAGACGCTTTCATCCCTCGCCACACATCTAAACGCGGTCAAACGTCCATCCTTGACTGCACTATGAGGAAGAAAACTCTCAATCGGTTTCTTTGATTGACATGGTCTACTGTATTTATGGTGGACTGTGTTAATTACGTCAGGATAAAAACTAAATCGCAGCTAAAGAAGACCAAAACGTAGGAACCATAACTATCTCAATAGTTAAGCATCAGCACCAGACTGGTAAAATACGTAACCAGTCAGAATCCAAACTGAGGACATAAATAGATTTCTGACACTCCTCACAGTGGGTTCAAGCAAGCATCACCAGAGCAACAGCCGGTCCACACAAGCATCCGCACAGCAAAACACTGTCAGCGCATCGGTATCAGTTCAAGACAACAGACAACGAAGCATAACAAAACTGCCAGTTGCAAGAGTAAAACTCGCAAGCATCGCAGTGTACTGGGATGCACCATTCAGTGCAATGTGATCATAAGAGCGCACTACGTTATGTGCACAATAAAAGAATGGATGAAACTATAGCTCGTGACATGATGGAATGTAACAGGCGAGAGCAATTTGTGGCGGTGAGTGCCCAATTTTCGATTATGGGTTCCTACTTAGCAATGCCATACCTCCACAATAAATAATTACCGCCTCCTGTAATTGTAATATGACGATAAGTGTCTGCAAAGTAGATTACATTGCAGCCCCTTCATGTCCAATCACTTCTAGGGGTCAAACAGTTCATGTAATGACGGTGCCATTCAGCTAAGACAATCTTTTTTTTGTTCTTCCCATGGGTGGAAACGGAGTGTGTAGACCGGGGAAAGACGATACAGCGGACCAATTCTTACCCACAGGAAAGATGAGCCACACATCCTGAAATAGATGTTGAGGTCTGACATATTTAGGACAGAGGGTCAATGTGGTGCTGCCTGTGTGTTAAGAGGTGTGTGCTTCGGTGTGTGCTTCTTAGGACTCTGTCACCCATGAGCTGAATTTGGTGATTGAATTCAACGAAATGAACTGAAAAGTGTTCACAAATACCAGGGCATGGATCCCATGTAATTAGTTGGATCTGCTGCAGCCTCGTTAGTCCCAGAGCCGCACCTGGTGCAAGCACACGTCTTCGGACGAGGCCCCTTCATGTGTTTATTCAATGCAAGGATGAGAAATAAAAACAAACGAACAAAACAAAACACAAACATGCAAGGAATGCGGTATAAGATAAGAGGGCCATTTACCTTGTGAAGCAGAACTCACAGTAGCAGCCTCTCTCTTTCACTGACAGCACGTAGGAGTGCGCCGGGCAGGAGAAGAGCAGCTCCCCGACCTTAAAGGGTCTCTTCACGCGCAGAGCTCGCCCTTTCCCCGGGCTGTCGAACCTCTCCAGTCCGTCGATGCTTCCGATCATTGTACCTGCTCCGGTTCCTGCTCGATCCGAATCCTCAATCACGACTCTTCACTCAGAGGGGAAGACAAAGTGGGATGGCACACACCCCCAACCCCAGTGTGTCGGGGCGTTACCGTCCAGTTGTGTCAGTCCATAGTAGCACCCAAAGGCTCTGGATGTACACACATCAAGTTCCAGAAAGCTAAGAAAATTCTATGAAATCTTTTTTATTCCCCCATTCAAGCAGGTTACATCTCTGTAGAGTCATTTCACAGCAGTTACTTTGCATTATTGGGGTCTCCGGAGTGGGTGTGGCTGCTGCTCCCATGGCAACAGGTGTCGACTCGACGGCGAGCAGGGGTTTCATAGTGTAGCGGTTATCACGTCTGCCTTACACGCAGAAAGTCCTGGGTTCGATCCCCAGTGAAACCAAGCTCAAGAGTCAAAGCCGGCCATCTTCTCTCCACTTGTGGCGCTATTTAAGTCTGCAAAATGGTAATTATTATTAAACTGTTACGTTTTTTTACAAGACCTACAGCGAGTGGAAGGGTTAGAGTCCCGGTGGGCTATCCCTGGTTGTTGTACGTCACGGGTCAGTGACAGTGTAAATAAAAAAACACGTTAACTTTATAAAAACCTATAAGCACATCACAGGTTTAAACAGAGCTCACTTAAGAACGCACACGCACGTGGGACCCTTGAACTCAGCATCGCGATGACGTAGGACGAAACATAATAGTCAGCTCGCGCGCCAAAACGCGAGCTGACACTACCGCCGGCCTGTAGGAGACGAAAAACAATAAAACAGCGACAAAAGGAGCAACTGGACACGTACAAATCAAAATGACAAATGTTAACAAGCTGAATTTCCAAAAGTGACCACATTTAGCGAACTCTAAAGCAAGCTCGCGGCCCGGAACTAGTGAACCAGAAGTTGCTAGTGATGTAACAGGTGTGTATGCTAATTTCTTTACCAACATATAACAAGCTTATAAATGATTTGGTAAATACTAAACGGTATGTCGTGACATTGCCGAAGTGTGAGACATAGTGTTGTTTGTCGTAGAACCTACAGAAGCCAGTGGACATGTTCATTTATGAAAGATAAGAAGAGGCTGAGCCAAACGTCAACTGTCACCCCATAACAACAGAGTGCACAGGTAGGACATTTAAATATAAAAAATATATAAGTGCTATGTGGGGCTGTTTTATGCTGTCATTTGTGTACTGTGCCGTGTGTCAGCATCTATAGATAAAAAGCAGTTCAATGTTCTGTTTACTTGTTTCACAAGTAGAGGAAAGGTTCCACAATTTTGAGGCAGTGTTCCAGGGACTCCTCAGAATGTCTGCGATTATGTAGTTTGCATTTTAGGTGTTGTGGTTTTTATAATCTCAGTCTGAAACTCTAAATCGGAAAAAAGTCTGTTTTCTGCCTATATCTGCCTATGTTTGCTGTGTTTCCTCATGGTTTAATATCTTGCTGTGATTGCCTCTGTCTGTTTGCTGGTTGTGTTGTTGATGTTACAATGGCATAGTGATTGTGTGGGGCATAGTGATTGTATGGCAGTACTGGATTATGGAATTATAGTAAACAGTTACTTCATCAAACCGTACCTCAACAGCCCTACTACTTATACACTCTATTTGCTCTGTCTGTACAATTCAAGTAAACAGTCAAAAATAGCTTTATAATTAACATATGCAAACTTCTCTGATCCAGGGACTCTTATATGTTTTCTAGTATAGAGTATAGAGCGTCCAAGTCTCTAAACCCCTACTATTATTATCCACTTTGCTCCATATCAGCACACACTCACTTCACTTAAACAGAGAGCTGTCATGGAGGTGTTATAACGTTATCCATCCACATTGTAAGCTCCACAGAGGTCTTTCAGGCCATATACCCATTTGCAAATGTAACTGTAACAATGAAATTGATCTATGATCAGCAATTAACACATTTAATGCCTTATTTATGCTGTAGATGTTTTAATGCATTACAGAGTTTTGGGGAAGATTCCATACACTCTGCATGTTATAGCTTTATTTTAATATAACAGCAGGGATTGCAAGACATTAGGGCACATTGGAAAACATGGTTTGACATGAGTTAAATATATCTAATCCCAATCCAAATGTACATATTGTGTGATAGTCCACAGTTTCATTTCATTATTTCATTTCACACATTTCAGTGTCATTATAGTGTTGGGTCTTTTTACAGCATTTCATTGATGCCATCTTGTGGTGAGGTTTGAGCTTTACGTTTTCAAGCAGCATTTCAGTAGATTATTTATTATTTTACAATATGATTATTGAACGAAATCGACCCCTTTATTAAAAAAAAAGCTAAGGTTCACTCTCTTGTATAGTTAATTTTTTTTGCAATATGACAAATGAGTTTACCTATATCTGTGGTATTCAACCATGACATTACTGGTTTTAATCACATTTAAGCAGTATACCATAATTATTTGATCATGGAGATAAGACCCAGACATATAGTCAAATATAGTCTTTAACTTCCTTAGTAAGTCCACTTTAATCATGTTGTGCCATCATGTGGGTGTCATTTGTAAGTACACCCTCTATTGAGAACCTCATTCAGGATGCCTTAAAGCTCACTAACCGCATTAGATCCCAACAGATTATCTAACAACTGAGTTCTAAAAAGGACGACCAACACGCCTGATTTTTTTTTACGCAGAGGTAGACGGGGACAGCTCAGGTCAGGGACTTGATCTTGGGTAAATTGAAATATTTCAAAAGCAACCATGCCAACACATTACACGCCTGCGCACCTACTCTCTCTCTCTGTCTGATACACATACACACACACACTCGCATACAAGCACAGACCACTGTGAAGATTTGTCCCTCATCTGTATCTGAAGGCTTTATCCAACCTTGCCCCAGTTTTCCCTGATTTATTATAATTCCATTTTTCTATTCTTTCAATCTAAAGATTTGTTCCTCCACATTTTTTAATAATGTGCAAGCAAGGGAGGCATGTCCCTGGGAGATTATGTCCTCGTCTTTGGCGTCTTGTCTTGATTACATCACAGGAACCTGATTTGATTTGAAAGAGACCCCCCCTGTTACAGTACAGGATCTCTTTGGACCTACCCACTGTGCTGATTTCTTGCTTTGTCAGAGGGGATGATCTTGATGAATATGATCTGAAAGAGAGGGAGGGAGCGGGGGATTAGGTGAAAGGATTATAATTTCCAATGATGAGAAATAATAAGAAACAATAAATCCTAAGTAGATTTAGTTCTCAAGGAAACCCTGTTAGGGCAAATCAACAGAATAAGAGACAGGACAGAAAAGAGACAGACAGTGGTATTAAATAGATATGTAGACCTGACCTGTTTGAAGCTGAATTGTTTCTGGTTCACAATAGCTTGTTTTAAATACTAGTTGCTGAGGTTCTGATGTTGAATTCATGTATTGGCTGAGGTTCTCTCAACTTTGTACTGGTTTTGTTTCACTGTAGACCCAGTAGGGAAGGCCTTGTGTTTCCGTTTGTATTTTCTGTTTCAAGGAGTTTGTCATGATATTAATGTATCTGTGTGCGTAAGTTGCATCCTGGGAGTGGGTCAGGAGAACAGTGGAAACATGTTTGGAAAATTCAGGCGAGGGGTAGTGCCTGCCTGGACATTTTACTAGGGTCCTGGCAGGAAAGGTTATCGAAGGTGTATATATAATATGAAAAACCAACAAGTTTATTGACTTAGAATTGATCTGCACGTGTCAGAACTCCCTTCCAATTGTGCCCGCTCAAGGATCAGACCACGTAAGCACTGGGGCCGTTTTTACGCCATAGAAGACACTGTATGTTTAACCGATGGTCATATGTGTGGCCACATTGATGGATGCAGTACTTTGTCACATTCAGGACCTCGTAAAATGGCAGCTGCTTATGCCTCTTTGCCACGAGGTCGAGCAAAAGGGATACGTGTGAAATCCAGTGTGGTTAAAGACCTTTGCCGCTTTCGGTGGTGCACTCGGCACATGGACTGAGGCCTGCTCAACACACACCCGTGACCTTGTCATCGCAGGCCATTCCCAGGTTGCTGTGTTAACGAGGGGTCATCCGCAGGGCATGGCATGAGGGGAAGGACGATGTTGTGCGATTGCGCTTACAGGAGGGAGTGGGGACGGAGTAACCGATAATTCTGGCCAGTGCTCTTCAAAGGAATGCATGCCAAGACTGTATGTAATTGTCCCTATATTCCCCTGAGCTGAGTCCAGGCGATATAAAGTAAGTCCACATACTTGCTGATGAACCGACTGACTTGAATGAGGCAATGTCTACCCTCCTGCCTCGTCCTCTCCGCCGGTCAGGGAGCCAAGCCTTAAGCCTTAACCCCCCCTGTCTCCACTCCTGGCCGGCGGGGGGGGGGGGAATGTGACGCCCGCCCGCCCGCCCGCTCGCCTGTTTGGCCGTCTTAAACCATGTGGGGTTTGCAGGCACGGAGCCTCATCTCCCACTGTTTATCCATGTGTCTTTGCTTTGGCTCAGGCCCGGCGCTATGGGCCACTGTGGGCAGAGTGGGGTCCGCTGCCCTGTGTCACCCACCTAAGCTCTGCTTTCACTGGAGGGCTTAGCGCCTCACCCTCCAGCCGCTTTATGAGCAGACAGCTGGGCCAATCTGTCTCCCTCTTTCCACCTCTGTCTCCCCCTTTCCCTTCTCCTTAGGTCTTGGCTCGTCACTTTGTTGGCTCCTTTGGGCCCCGTGTTTGTCGTCTAGTTTGCTCTTATGCCTTTCAAACAGTGACACTGCCGTTTGTGCTTCCGCAGTGCACGAACACACGAAAGACATTCGCGTGCAACAAAAGCAAATCTGTTCTGCGTGTCTCTGTTACAGGAGGACAGGACAGGAGTTAATATTGCCCTGTGAGGCAAATCGTTTTTTGTGAACATGGGCGGTACAAATACAATTTGCTAAATGGATATTGATTGGTTTAAATGTTAATGATCAATTATGGATTAACTGTGATTAATGAACTTATTGGATCCAGACATGAATGTTTGGACTCGAAAAGAAAACAAACCCTTCTCTTCCCTTCTTCCTTCCCTCACTTATCTTGAATGCTCATCTCTGCTGTCTTTCCCTCTTCAGCAATTCTTCCTCCACTCTTCATCACCCCCTTCACCTCAAACCACCTTTCCTTATTCACACTCCTTCTGTTCTCCAGCTTCCTCTCGTCCTCCTCCCCACCTTTTTCTCCTCCTCCTGCCTGACTTCCCTCCCTCCTTCTTCTTTTTGCTATCCTCTTCAGCCGTCCGGCTAAACTTAGAAGTGGTAACAGTTGCAGGGTGACACCAAAGGCTAAATAAGACCAGAACAATAGCTTCCCCCCCTCCTTTCCCCCTCTTTTCCTCTCCTCCCCTCACCCCCTCATCTCCCCTTTAATAGACTGCCATTGTTCTCTCTCTCTCTCTCCCTCCTCTGTTGCTCTTTCGAGGAGTTTGTTAACTATGCTAATGAAGGTTGGGCTTGTGTGGGTTTAGCGAGTGGGGATTTGATGCTCTTTAACTGGGCACTTTTAGAAAGGAGAAGCAATCATAAGTGTGGCCCGGCGGGTATTTACCACGGGTCAAATGTCACAGGCTTGTGGACGTGATATACAGGAGATCTGTTACATTTCCCATGCACTGTCGTTCTATTCGATATCCGCACACTGAAACTGTCATAACCGGGAAAGTCAGCAAAAGGTATAAAAGAAGCTATTGTGCGAGAATATATACCGCTGGCCCTCTATTGCACAATGTACTGTCTGTGTCAGCATGTCAGAGTCCTTGAAGAAGAAAGCGTCGAGTAAGACAAGATGCGGAGGCGACATTAAGTATAGTGCAGTCCGTCATCATCATCAGTCAGTAAGTCCGTAAATAGCACGGCCGATGGCTCCTTTGAGCTTTCCTCTAAGAGGAATACTCTTTCTCCTTGGTGTATTAATAGTGCCTGTGCATTGTTTCCTACACTGCAATCAAAGGAAGTTGGCCGGCCAAGTATACAAATATTTTCCTTTGTCCCTATGTTTAGCAGGCGTGTAAGATTCAGATACGTGTGTGTGACTGGGCAGGGATGTGGGTGCACGTCTGCGGGGCGCTACGGACATGTGTGAGCATGCTCGTGGCTATTATGTCAGGTTGTATGCTTATTTATGTGCGTCATCGTGTATATATATATATATATATGTGCAGTGATACAGCCTTTAATTGTTTGTGTGTCAGTGTGGAGTTTGTCTGGAAGCCCCTCACGGACAGCGTGACCTGATATTGGAGAGGTCACGTGCTTGGCTGGTTGTACGTGCTGTGGTATGCTGTTTGATGGAACAAGTGTTAATCTACTTTACATATAGGCTACTGTTGTGTTAACAGGTATGTAGGTAGGTGATATAGTGTCTGATTCTCTAATGTAAATAGCAACCAATTATCACACTCCTTTTTTTCTGCAGTTATCTTCGCAGTCCATTGAAAAGAGTCAGTGTCTTTAAAAAAAACCCCCCAAAAAACAATTACATTAACAAATTTGCCTAATTGTTTCGTAAAATGCCGTGAAATGGAATGAGTTATTTGAGCCCACATTGCAATCAAGTGATTTGCTCAATTCGAATGGAAACCATTACATGTTAATACTCTCTTTGACTCAATATTTTCCCTTTTTATTGGTCATGCCCAGCCAAAATATGATTGCCTGACATCTTAACTGTCACAAGGACCTATGCAGTAGTTCAAGAAATACATCAAAAGCCTTGACCTGTTGGTGCCTGTCATTACTGCGCTTCAGACTCCTCAAGCATCATCTTCAATCTCTCTCTCTTTTTCTGTCTCTCCCTCTCACACACGCACACCGTGCTTTTTGATCTTCGACAGTAGTTGTTGCAGAAGTGGTTGCGTTTGCAAGCTCACACTCCAGCACGACCTCACATACTGCTTCATTAAAATACACAGGGTAGTCATATCTGATATTTTGCACCCTTAGGGAGGCAGGTTGCTTGTGTGCTGGCCAAGTGGTAGCGTTGAGGCATCATCGGTCACTTCGAGTGTGCCAGTGACTCGCCAAGGGCACAATGGAATTAGTGAGATTCTCTGCAATGTGACAGCTTGCTCTGGCTAAATGGTGTAATAATCTACCCCTCCTCTCGCAAACCTCTAGCAGCACATGCACACGCACACGCACACAAGCTCATTCACTCCCCTCCCTTTCGCCCACCCCATACCAACTGGCACAGATAACATTGTCTTAAGCTATAAAAAAAGATTTTTCCCCTCCCTCCATTGCGGTAATTATTGAATTAATGCAGATGGAGAGAGACATCTGCATGTTAAAGTGTTGGCCTCTCTCTTATGCACAGCAGATGTTCCCCTGTCATTTACTCAAATTACACTGCTTAGATACATGGAGGGAAAGGGAGAGCGAGCGAGAGAGAGAAAGTTAGTCGCCCAGGCGACATTGTCTTACAGGGATCGTAGTGCCGGCTACCAAATTCTGCATCTGTCCTTCAAGCACACCCCCTACTTTACTGCCTCATTGCTCACTATGTTACGATACCTTTTTCATGATTATTCAATTCTATTATTCTAAAGGCAAGGCAAGTGACTTTCTACCTTTGAAATGAATATGCAATCCTAATTTTTTCAAGTGGGTCCCAAAATATGACTGACTATGCCTCTAAAACATCAAAAGGGACATACTGAGTGACTTATTCCATACTTCGGCTTATTCCTATATTACAAAGCACTGGACGGGTCAGAGGTATGATTTAATCAAATATAGATCTCATTTTCAGTACCACAACAATCACACAGTATGATGTAAAAAAAAAAACATATTAACGTAAATAGTAACAAACTGACCTCCCATTGATAGCTTAGCCTAGCAGCTGACCCTGCAAATCTTATTGCTTGTGGAGATGTTACAGTAAAGACTGGAGGGACAACATCCTCTTGAAGATTATCTGATTTATTATTTGAAGCGAGGATGAGACATAAAACGAGTGCCTATGAGTGTGTGTGTGTGTGTGTTTGTGCCTGATAACCAGGGGAACTTCTCCTTGGGATTATATTCCAGGTTAGTTTGGCCTCATCTCTCCGGATTATGTTGATAAAAACATTCTTGTATTATATTTTCTGTGCTTATTGTATTAATACTCTCAGGCAGTTCCCAGAAAATGCTCCGTCCCACGCCTGCTTAAAGGTAATCTTCTTCCACTTGAGCTTTTAAAATGTTTTGGGGGGTTGGCTGTCTTTGTAATACCTATTCTCTGCCGTACTTAAGGTTATTTTTGCCCTCTTGTCTTTGACTCAGCTGCTCTATCATATCATTCAACACAGTAAATTGTTCATCTTTAATAAATATGTGGTCCGTGTAGTCCCTGACAGTATTTGTTCAGCAGGTACTGAACTGTGATGGTTTAGAAAATGTTTGGCTCAAGGCTGCCCATTTTCCGTAGCAGAAAGACAATAACATTGTCTCCAGGAGGTATTATAAATTTGCAGTAATGATAGGTTTCAGCTTTAAAGCTTATGTCTTCTCTCTTTTCTTTTTTACATATTTCTTAAATTCAACCAACAGTCCAGTCCGTTAAAGAAAGTTGAGTAAAGGGCTCAACAATTTATTTAATTGGTTAAAAATCTGAAAATGTTTTTTTTTTTTTTTTTTTTTTTTTTTTTTTACACAATGGTTTAAGTAATCTTTTGTAAATATGTATAACCACATATTGTGACTCTTTAATACTTAATTTATATCAAATTCGTTTTCCAAACACAGATTTTTATATCAATTTCTTAAATTACATAAATGAACAAATCTAAATAAGAGAATGTTGGGATTCTTTGCATTAAATAAGGCCAAGGCAATTCTGTCAGGTCTAAGACTATTTTGTCTTGTATGGAGCAATATATGTTATTATTGAAATGGGTTATCAGAAAAAAAAATCAGGGAGAGACATGTCATGCCACATTAATGAATAAATGTCATGAATGGTGAAAATATATTTTTTAAATGCATTCTTAAGGATCAGATTTGATTTTGATCAATCTTTTCTGAGAGTATGATACGCAAAAAAAATAAGGCTTTGAGAGAAAACTATAATGCTGCTATTTTGATTAATTAATGATTCAAGTAAATTAACAAGCTGACACACACTTTTGCCCACTTCCTGATGTCCGAGCGACACGGGACCAAAACCAGTACATTCGGGGTCCCTGAAGACACCCTGGTACCAACTTCATTTTTTTTAGCAGCGACCCTTCACTAAAACCCTAACCCAAATTCCACAGTTATAGGGGTTATAAGCCTGGAATTAGGGTTTTGGTAAACCCTAACCCTAATTCCACGGTTATAGGCATGTCTCTTCAACTAGCTGCCCGTGGGTCCTTCAGAACTTCTCTGGCCCGCAAGAACTTGCCTGAATATCGGGCGGGCATGTATTGTATAGACAGGGGTGCACATAAGCAGTATGCAGATGATCGCGTGTGGCAAAAATCTGGAAACGCCGTAACGCCACTTGTGTTACTACAACCCACCTGAGCATCGCCTCTGTTGAAACACACACAAGAATGCAGCGCATCAGTATTTATGAGTTATTTGCAGTGATTTATTGAAAAAGTATTGTGTGGCCCACGAACCCCCATTGATATTCATATTTGGCCCACTTGCTAATTAAGTTGAATAGCCCTGCCCTAGAGGGTGTTTTGCAGGGCCAGTGTTAATCTTTTTTTGTTGTGGCTGAGCATAAATAGGTGATTGCTCACTCTCACATGTCCTGATACCACTTGCCCTCCATTGTGCTAAGAAGCATTCTGTGAATCAGTTTTTCTACTCACACACACACTCACACACTCACACACACACACACACTCACACTCACACTCACACACACACACACACACACACACACACACACACACACACACACACACACACACTCACACTCACTCACACTCACACTCACACTCACACTCACACACACACACACACACACACACTCACACTCACACTCACACTCACACTCTCTCTCACTCTCTCTCTCTCCTGCCTCCTGACAAAACCCAACAATCCAGTGGAATCTGTGCAACTTCCTTCTGTTCTCAAACCAAAAGCCCTAAAGCCAACAGATGCTTTTACGTTATCATTGCCAGTTATCACTCTTAGCTCCCTCTGATAAGACTTTACTTTCTGACCCAGATGTTAAGGAGTTCAATTTATCAGATGCACCACAAGAGCAGACTGGGAGGTGGAGGGATGAGTGAGCATCGCAAATACCCACAGGCTTGAGAGACGTAATATGCCTTTTTTTTTTTTTTTGGCCTGGTGTTGTTTCTGAAGCGGGGCGTTACTGCAGTAAGGAGCTCAGCATTTAAAGAGGCTTTGGTATAGGGGGAAAGATGGGCCATATTACGGCGAGGCCAGAAGCCTGCTTGATTAATGGGCCGGGATAATCACCTCATCAAATCACTCTCACTTATTAAATCTTGTTTAATATCGTAATGAGGGCCCTCCTGAGCTGCTTTGGTAAATGCTGCCTCTCTCCTGAGCTCTCTGTGGCTCTCGCTTGTGCTCTTCGGTCTTTCCGCTTTAACAGGAAGAGCAGCGATGCCGGTTTACTCTCTGTCCTTGTCTATCTCTCTACAGTCCTCTCTCAAATTTTCTGTCCCTCGACTTTCAGCAAAAAGTTGAGAGACGTGTGTCTTCTCCTTCCCAAGCGATCATGGAATTTATGCATACACAGTGGCTCAACTGTATACATAGTATCTGGTGGAGGAGTAGCTATATCCACTCCCCCAGTCTTTTCATTTACTCTCTATTATTTATGATGGATGATGTGCTAGATTGAATCACCATAAATCACGACGGGTGTGGGTCACGACCTGCTTGAGGAGTGATACCACTTCCCAAGGCTTTGGTACACTGGAGTTTATGGAAACACTTCAGGTGAGGTTATATCTCTCCTGTCTCCTTCTGTATGATTTGTGATCTCTATCTGTAGTACCACCACATACCCAGTGTTACTTCAGTATGTGTGGGTGTGTGTGTGTATGTGTGTGTGAGTGAGGCTTCTGGGATGGGCTTGCATCTCCTTCACTTGACCTTCAGGCTTCTACACAATGTGCCGTGGAAGAAAACAACATGCCATTGCTTTATTTATGGTCCTCCATGTGTCACTCTGTGCCATCTTGGTAGCACAGCTGCCACTGCGTGCTCCTTCCAAGGAAGACAAAAATATTCCTCCCGCCCTCTTTTGCCCTACGCCTCTCTCTCCATTTCTATTGTGAATTATAGGTGTCTTTCAATAGCCACCCACCTCATCCCAAAGTTGGACCCAATCCTTTTTCATCTCTGAAGGCAGGCATTCAGGGAACAACTGGCTGAAGGTGACCAGTTCAGGCTTGAGAGGGAGGTTAGGGCTGCATCTTCCCCCTGAGTGCCTCCCATGTTTGCCTTTATTGTTGGGGAGCAGCTGCTGTGTACCTGGACCCCACGTGCGGCGCCTATGTTGGGTATCTTGGCAGTTAGGCTCTCTAGGCTTTGGATACCAGAGTGAATCAATTCTTAAAGATGACTGTCTGCATGCCATGTCACATGTACAGGCCCAAAGTGAAGGGCTTAGGGGGCTCTGGAGCTGGAATGCTCTTTGATGGAGGGGCTGAAGAATGAAGAGGGAGGGGAGGAAAGGAAAATACGGGGAGAGGAGATGGTCCTATTGTTGTGCCAAGGAATGCCCTTGACGGTGATAGAGGGGTATTGTTTTTATGCCCATGAACCCTGCTGGACTTAGGGAATTAAGGATCATGGCGCTGGGGTGAGGATGATGAGCATCTTAGCATCGCTGCTGTTTTATTAAAAGCCACAAGAAGTGTTGCTGTATGTTTTCAGTTCCCCCATTTTGGGTGTTAAGTATGGAGCCACTCTGTTGAGAATGAGGTTGCCAACCTCATTCTCAACAGAGGTTGGCAACAGCTGAGCAGGACGTTTCTGACCTACCTGACTCATAGGCCTAATCTGCCTAATGTCCACTGAGAAACCTGAGAAAGTGAAGATCACAAAGGATGACAAAAACAGATTGGCAAGTAAGCTAACCTCCGTCCCTCCCTCATTCTCACTCCTGCTTTCTTCTTACAGCCCATCAGAAAACAATAGCCTTTGGCCACGCACCCACCTCTTTCTTCACCCTGGAAAACGCAGGTTTATTAATAGTCTGGGGCAAGCTGCACGAGAAGGTTAAGGATGAAGGGAATTGGCAATCTGGGCGCAGAGACCAGCAGCAGCGGTAGTCAGGTCTTTTTTTGAGGAAGTGCCTCATGGTCGTCCCGTGTCCGTATCCATTTCATGACAAATGAAATACCACAGGCTCTGGCCAGAAACAATGGCTTGTTTGGCTGGCTGGAGGCGGTGTGGGTGCGGGTGGTGGTGGTGCTGGAAGGGGGTGGTGGTTAAGACTGGCTTTCAGCCCCTGCAGCTGTCCCGGTTGTCACTCCTTGTCTTAAGGCTCACTCCTGGCTCAACGCTCCAGCCCATGGATCAAGGGGGATGCGTATCCAAGCATGTGTGTGTGTGTGTGTCCCTGTATCCCGTGCCCCGAGAGATACTGCGAGGCGACCCTCTGTACTCAGCAGCATCTGAAAAACAGCCCCAGACACAAAAGGCTAGTTGAACGGTGTTAAGGCCTCTTCTGTATGGAGCAGACCCCAGGCATGAGGTCATCAGCCTTGGTTTAGAAGCCTTTGTCCTGTGGCCTGATTGACAGGAAGGGTGGTTATCAAAGACATTTGTGCAATTGGTTACAGCCCCTGATGCCACTCAAGATGCATCAGATCCCCATATACATCTATTTTATAACCTTAACCTAGGATAATATGATTTTCAAATGCAGAATATGGTGTACAAGCAGGGCTGATGCCAATGTCAATTACATACCGACACACAGGCAGTCCAGCTTGGTAATTATTTTGCACCTCCGCTCTCTGGCCTCACCTTAATATGAGTAGCAAAGTCTGTGTTAATCTATGTTGATAACAGGTGATGAAGTTTAATACGCTGCTAATATTCTACGAGTAAGCCTGTGTGCGTGTAGCAAAGTAAAAACACAAATCTCTTCCCGCTTCTCTCTCCCTGTCTATCGCCCTTATGTCTCAGAGATTAGCCTTTGCTCAAACACCTCCTGTTCATCTAAGTAATTAAAACATTAGAATTATGGGATTATAAACTGCTCTCGATTTAATCCACCGCTCTACGCTCCCACCATCTTGCCAAATGGGTCAATAGGAAATATAATGGGCCTCTGTGATTTCTGATTCAGGGATCTGGAAGAGGCAAAGGATGCCAATAATGGCTATTAAAAGAGATGTGTGTGTGTACGTGCGTGCATGTGGGTGTGAGAGACTGTGAGAGATAGAGAGATAGATAGAAAGAGAGAATGAACGCCCAGACCAGCTTTGCCCTGAGTGCCATCTGTCTTGGACCCACTGGACCCAGTTTAGACTGGAAGAAGCCAAACAAGTTCAGGCTCAAGCTCTACCCCAATGCGTGGCGCACACACACATAAACACTGTCACCATGACCTCTTCTCTTGAAGAGAAAGAAAGTGTATTTTGGGGACAAACATGCACGAGGCACCTGTTGTTCTCTGAAAATGACAAAGTAAAGGAGGCTCTGTATGTGCTTGAGTGACCACGTATCTTGTTTGCCCCTGTTGCTCACATTGCACCATTAATGTTTAAATACATATACTGCTATAATTTACCTGTCCAACTTATGTGCTCACACGTTTTCACACCTGCTGTCCTTTACATTTACTTTTTAAGGAAGTTCCTACTCGCTTTTCCTCATTTGCAGTCAAAAAGAAAGATCTCTGTTGGGGTAGAGTCACCGATGCTGTCCTCTCACCTAAACTATGATTTGCAATATTGGTGTGTACTTGGCATGATTTCTGTGTGCTTGTGTATGTGTGAGTTTACACACTTCTGCAGCCTCTTTGCAGGTAAGGATGTATGAGCATGGTCCTTTGCAGCATGTTTCTGCCTGTGCGTATGTTTTGTGTGTGTGTGTGTGTGTGTGTGTGTCCATTATGGTTGGTGTTCCTTGCAGCAAGCGTTCCAAGTTGACACAGTGACAGTTCCTAGCAGAGCAACAGAGGGGCCCTGCCATCCAACAACAGAGGCTTTGTCGCCCTGCTCCTCTTGGCTTGTTACACACTTCCTTCTCTCTCTCTTTCTCTCGCTTTTGCTCCCTTTTTTAGTGAGCCCATTTTCTTGTCTGAAGTCTTAATTTGGGGCGCTATCCAGTGGGGAGAGGGAAGCGAGGCGAGGGGACCGAGGGAGGGAATAGTGGGGGTGAGGGGTGGTGGGTGCAGAGTGGTGATGGCTGCAGATGGACGGCCCTTTGTTCCTCCTTTCCCAGGCTCCTCTCTTGAGCCTCCGAGGCTCCAGTTGCGTTGAGGCCTTCCAGAGAGAGAGAGAGAGAGAAAGAGTGAGAGGAAGAGGAAGAGAGATGGAGCTCGGGATGCGTGTGTGTGCGTGTGTGTGTGTGCGTGTGTGTGTGCGTGTGCATGTGCGCGTGTGTGGTAGTGGGGGTCACGATGATCTGCCCAACTGGAATCTTCTTGTTCCACATAACAAAATGCACGCACACACTTGATATGAGGATGCAAAGAGAGGAGGGGGAAGAAAAGAGAGGAATCAAATGGTTGAGTGGATAAAAAAAAAACAGCACAAATGCACAAAAACAATAAGAACAAAGAAAAGGATAAGGACAGAATGAGAAAGACATCAAAAAAAGTAGCTCACAGTCAGTGTAAGTTGCACATGCTGGCCACTAGGTGTCCCCACCACTGATGCCAAATGTGGGCATCCCTGAGTTAATCCCAGGCTGTGGCAGTGGCTCCGGAGCGTGCAGAGTGCTACTAACATCCACAGTAGATGCAATCCAGTATTTAATTACAAACACATGCAGAATGAATCCATCAATCTGTGCAATTCGGAAATCCCATTTGGGGGAATTTGATTGAAACCGGAATCCTTTTTTTGTTTGATAGTAGGCGCAATATTAATGTAAATGCACTGTTACAGATAATAAAAACAGATACATACACACACAACATGCAGATTGCCAGATTGTTTTAGGTTATTGCCCACAGTCATTTTGGCGGGGAAGGTGTCAAAATGTTGATCTTCCTAGTGATTCTTTACCAGAAAGATTGCCCACTGTGGGGAGCTACATCAGTGCCTGTGTGTAGTGATATTTGTCAAAATATATTCTTTCTGTTGTTGGTTTGGCAGGTTGTAAATCCCTTACTGCCGCCATAGGGTAAAATACACTTTAAAATCTTTCCAAATGAAAAAAGGCAATCCAACACCCAATGGAAAAAATGTTCTTGAACCTGAGTGTGCGATAACAAGTGACCACCAAGGGAGGGGGGACTTGGGGAGAGACCTTGGGGACCGTGTCAACGTTTTCTGTGCTGGAGCAGGGACAAACATTGGGCAAACATTGGGAAAGGCTGGCAGCCTTTGAGATAGTGGGCCGTTGATCTAAGACTGAGAAGCTAAAGTCCACAATCTCTTTTCTAATACAGCAGCCAAGGTCTTGCTGACACACAGGGCCACAGAACAAACATGGATACCTGAAGACAATGACCTTTGAGCCCCCAATGGTAAGAGGTGAAAAAAACAGGAAGTGGGGAAAGTGATTCTAGTGACTTCCCCTCTGCAGGCCAAGAACGGATCAGGTGGAATTGATTGTAGCTAAACAGGTCATTGTACATAAAAAAAAAATTGCACACACATGCACACACATTGTTTTGGAGTGGAAAGCACAGATGTGGTGTGGGTGCGTGCGTGCGCATGTGTGTCTATTTGCGCACGTGTGTGTGTGTGTGTGTGTGTGTGTGATGGAGGAAGTGAGAGTGAGTCTTCAGATGTAGCGACAGATGGTATTTGATTACAGAGCAGACGGTCGGTGTTGTACAAAGATGCTGTCTCAGCCCAACCTAAGGAGCTGTAGCCTCCGGTTAAGGCAAGCGAGGGGAGGCGGGCGGAGGACAAGAGGGAAAAGGAACACGGGAGAGAGAGGGAAAAAAAAGGAATAAAAGCAAGCAAGCAAGAAAGACACAAAAGAGGCAACTCCAAAAATGAGCATCAAAGCAAAAAGAGTGAAAAGCAGTCGGGCAAGAACAAAAGAAAGTAAAGGAACAGTGTAACGGGCAGGCGTGGTAGAAAATACATCAGAGGTCACGATAAGAAAACAGCAAAATGACGCAGAGTACAATCTGTGGGAATAGTTTTGTGCGCTGAGTGTGGTTAGATTTGCCTTTGATTTACAAAACATATTTTTCCTGACACAATGTGTTGGTTCCAACATAAGGTGCAACGACTAGTGGGTCAATCTATTATTTAAGTCGCCTTTCCTTCCAAATGCCAAATGCCTCACATTTGATAGACAAAATGAGAAACTGAGAACATAATTGGCAGATAATGTGATAATGACAGCAGCTGTTAGTTAGATGTGTTTTTATCTCTGTGATCTTTTCCAAACTTTTAGCTTGGCTTTTATTTCCACGCCTTTATCCACATAATCATTTCAACAGTATGTACTTCCTTCCTGCAAACACAGTTCTTCAATCGGTGTGAGTGCTGTAAATTGAGGATATATTTTTATTGTGTAGGCTTATGTGTGCCTCGCTGTCGATGGTGATTGTTTTACTCAGTCTGATGAGGGGGCATTTTCACTGTTCTGTAAGAGAACTAAACTACGCTCTGAGGTCGGCGTTCTGTATCTTATCTCAATAGTTTGTTGAATGACTAAGGGAGCATATCAGCAAAAAGGTGATATCAGGGTAAAATTTCATTTTTATATAACTTAAATCTCTTTCTAGTAATGATATCTCTCTACCCATCATCACCTGCCCACACAGGCGCAATTGTTTTTATTGTGTGCCTCTGTTGTATGTA
Source organism: Colistium nudipinnis (assembly GCA_016785305.1). Classification (NCBI taxonomy): domain Eukaryota; kingdom Metazoa; phylum Chordata; class Actinopteri; order Pleuronectiformes; family Rhombosoleidae; genus Colistium; species Colistium nudipinnis. The sequence goes on from JAFBJU010001486.1 coordinate 303,531, forward strand.
CTGTATGTGGTGGAGGGGGATACAAATGAAAAAACACAGACATTTTTCTAATCAGTTTTTCATTTTTATTTCCATTTTTTATTCATTTTGCACAAGCTTGCATATATACTGCACATACATTCATTTCATAGAGGGTGAAGGCACGAAAGGCAATTTGACTACTGGTTGTTTTTGGGCTGGGCCAAAGTAATAGAGGGGAAAAAAATCTCAAGAGAAAATACAAAACTGCTTCAAAATGGTTGCAGCTTTCTAGCCCACCCTCGGCCCCATCCAGGAACAAAACATAACAACCTCTTGTATTTTAAACTGTCCAGTTCCATTTAGCTGCCAAGATCTCAATTTAATCATTTCTGTCAATCAAATGATCACGCTAGAATGTGATTTTAAGTATTTAGGTAGTAATGGATTATAATCTTTAAGTTGGATCTACTTAATGAAATGCAGTACAGCCTTCCCTGTTTGAAAAACAAAAGAAAATAACATCAAATAAATTAGGATAAATTAAACCAATAAATTACACAAAATCTGCAAGACAAGTAGACACCAATAAAAGAAAAAAATGCAGCCATATCATGAGTTTTATTTTTACACCCTGTGTGTAATTATTCAGACTGTATTTTAACATGGCTGTTCCAATTGGAATTACTGCACTAGAATTGAATAATAATGTTATACAAAAAGCATCAACAAAACACTATTTACATAACATATTGCTAAGTTATACAAAGGCAGTATGTATCACTGTAAGTCCACATCATTGATATTTACAAAAAGAGGAGCAATGTAATAATAATATAAATGAATTACTATTGAAAGCATAGAGAAACAAAAAACCCTTTCAAACAGGTCAGAAAACAGATCAGAGGAAATTATCACAACACACACAGACACACAGACACACACACACACACACACACACGTTGCCAACGCTTAATGAGAATCATTTACATGTCAGGATGGTACTCCCAGGGGTGGGGGTGGGGCCACAGTGTTGAGAATTGTGTCACTCACTGGTTCACAGGTTCTCATAATCGGTCTTTTCTCTCACACAGACACACACTCATGCACACACACACACACACACACACACACATACAATGCAAGGCGTACAGAAATTCCACAAAGTACAAACTTTAACCAACTGTTTGAACCCAGTAAAAAAGGCTATAAATCGCTTTTTTTCTCGTTCTTTTCCTTAAAACTATAACTATACAACATTTGCACCCTCCATGACACTTGTCTTCTGATGACAATGAGTTCCTGTCTCTCCCGGGTCAAATCTAGAGCTACGTCGGTGGCAGTCTGCCCTTGTTTTTGGACATAAGCCGGTCCGCAGACTGCCAATGGGACGGGACGCTCAGTGACATCATCATTACCCCGACTCGCCTCATGCGTCGATCTGTCAGCAAAAATTAAAAAAAGGATGCTGGTGCAACTTCAAGGGCACTGCCGACGGGAAACAGGACCCCATCATAGGCATGGCAAGGAAAAAAAAAACAAAAACAAAAAAAACTGTGGGTTTTCGCAAGAGTGGTTACGAGTCCAGTCGGCGAGAAAGGGTCATCTCTCTCTCTTTTCCTCCTTCCTTTTTTTAACCACTCTCTCATCACTCTCGAGCACTCTGAATGATAATAGAAAAACTGTACAGCTATTTGTTTCATCCTGACACTATTTACAGCAGCAACAGCAATATTTCATAGTCTGAAAACAGTTTCCAAGTTTATTTTTTTCTGATCTCAAGAAGACAGCCATTCAGCACAATACAAAAAGGTAAAGAAACCGAAAAGAAAAACTGGTCACAAAACCTGCAAAAACCGACAACTATTGCTCCTAGTCTACCAACAACTCACTTATTCAGGATACAGATTTAAACAAAGCCGTCACTAAAAATATCCTCAAGTTTTCTTTTATGAAACAATCGCTAACAGTGCCTTTAAAGAACTTCCACTACTGTATATATTTTTTCATAGATTTATATTTTACATTTCTTAAAAAAAAAAGAAGAAAAAAAGGCTATACTGTATATGCATTTAAATAATGTCCTAAAAATCGGATGATGCCAGAGAAGGAAAAATTGGCAAAAATATTCTCAACATTGTATTAAGGTCTCGCTAATTCTCCATTTCTTTTTGCACATAAGTCTTCATTATCCTGAAGTAATCTTTTTTAGGCGCAGGAACTCTTTAACGTTAGGGCGGGGTGGCAGGAAGGGGGAGGATGGGGAGCGATAATAATCTGTGCATCAGATAAAAGTGTCCTTTCCCTTCTCCTTTGTTTGTGGTGCTTTAGAGCCCTTGGCTGGTGCTTTGAGACTCTGAGACATGAAGGGCCTAGCCCATCCTTCAGTGAGAAAAAAGGGTCCGGCCTGTTCTCTCAGGGCTCCGGATCTTAAGAAGAACACTATCCGGGGAGGAGGAGAAGGGGTGACATAATGTAGGGAGTAGCTCTCTGTCTTTCTCTGCCTCCTTTTGTCAGGTGCTTTGTCTCACTTAGACAAGTCGGCAGGTTAAGCAACCTGCCCCTCTTTTTGATCTTTTGATCACACACACACACACACACACACACACACACACACAAACAGACACACTATAAGCCAATGTCGCCAAGGTGTGATCAACCTCACACACGCTTTAGAAAGTATTCAAGCCCTCACACTTACCTCATCAATAGGCCAGCTACCACTAACTACTTAATAGAAAACCTTAAATGCCTGAGAGGGTGGTTGAAAGTAAAGTAGTAAAACACGAGATTTTCATGTACAATTCAAGTGGAAAATCTGGGATTAGTATCTCGGGCGAAAGGAAAAGGAATGGCGTTGAAAAACCCTGGGCACGGTGGCTTCAACAGAATCATACTTTGGGTCTTAAAAGCTGCCAGCGTGGGTTGGTGGGACGAGAGCGGAGCGTTTCAGGTGCGTACCGCTCCTCGCTCTGCGTCTTTGTCCGCGCTCTTTGTAGTGCTGAGAGCGTCTCCCATCTACCCCTGGGGTGAGTGCTTACCTTTGACCCACCATTGTTGTATTGAGAGAAGAGCTAGATCACTCAAAGGCAGGTGAACATGGAGGAAGGAGCTTTGTGTGTGCGTGTGTGTGCGTGGGTGTGTGTGTGTGTGTGTGTGTGTGTGGGATAAGTTCCACTTGAAGAGCAGAGTTAATAAATGCCTGTGTGTCAGCTCATATATACGTCTCTTTATCCTCTAATTATCTTCTTGCGATGCTTCTATTTGTAGTATAATAACGTTTCAGTTATACTGTACATTAGATTGGATATATTCAAGTATCAACTTCCATTGAACTCCACAAGGCAATGTACACCTTGTATAGGCTAATCGCATTAATGGCGTGCCGTACAAACCGCCTGACTTCACGTCACACATGAGTTAACGACTGAGTTCTAATGGAAGGCAAAAAACTATGCAGCCATCCACTCTGTGTGTTCACTATTCCTGACCAGAAGATTAGATGAGTAAGATTTGTTTGATGGCCAAACGAATGGCTCATTTATGGGCAGCAGTGTAGTCATCAAAGCTGGAGTAGCTCTGGAAATGCAAGTTGTGCACCAAAAAGTCGTACTTCTTCATACCTCTGCACCGTTTGCTTCATGAATATCTGCACTTTGACGAGCATCGCCAGAATTCTCCTATGCAGAAAAGGCTCGTTGCTACAAGCATATAGCCCACCCTTGCGGCCCCTTGGCTAAAACTCAAATTTAAACACATTCTAGGCAAGTAACCCCAGGTCCCAACCACCGAAAATAAATAAGCAAAAACCAAAGTCCACCTCAGAGATAGGCCGACTGAAACAAGAGTAAGGAGAAGGATGGTCAACGGTGGGGCAAAATATTTCTAAACGCTTTTGGAATAATATTAATAGCAATAATTTATTTTTTTTCTGCAGCGGCATCAAGGGACAAAAACAATTTGTGAAGTGCCAATCTTTAGCAAGCAATCATGACAAATAATATAATTCATGAACAACAATAATAGTCAAAATAATAATGTACACCCAATAAACACAATGCCCTACTTGCCGAGAAAAACACACTTCAAAACATGGTAGAGCTCAGTAGCTATTTGCAAACAGTCCCAGTCCCACAGACCAGTACCACAAGTCCAGTCTTAGTCCAGTCAATAAACTCGCTAGGCCTTGTTTTTTTTGTGTGTGTTCGTGCGTGTGCATGTGTGTGTGTGACAGTCCTGTGAGGGACATCTTCAGTAGCAGTCTGCTGGGCATCCACTTAGCTCATTGCAGAGACAGTTTGTGTGGACACCCACTGGATCGGGGTTACACCGCTGGGTGCCATTGAACAAAGTCTTTATGGGACCCAGCCTATGTTCTTAGTAGTGTAAATGGAAACTCAAGAACTCCTTCCACATACAGAGGACTTAGTTAGTGTTGATCAGATAGCAAGCCTAAGCAGATGAGGGATCACACAGTCCAGAAAACACCCAGTAAGTCTGAGTGAGCCTCCTCAGTTCATCAGATTCTTAAAAAAAAAAAAGAAAAAAAAAGAAACAAAATAATAACCATCATGATAATTATCATATAAGAACAACAACACAATAGCTAGGTCATTTAGGAACAGCCACAGTGGCTTCAGATTGGGAATGCTACTTCATAACTTTCATACATAAAAAAAAAAATCAAAATAAATGAAAACTGGAAATCCAACTTCGGGAGCGACGGGAGAAAAGGAAGAAAAAAAAAAAGAAAAAAAAAAAGGGGGAAATCATTCTGAAATGTTATGAATTCAGAGAAAATAAAAGCGCAAAGCGTTGAGCGAAGAGTAGGAGTAGTAGGAGGAGGAGGATACATTTACTCATGTAGAAGCTCTTGCAGACAGTTGGGGGACTTGAAGATCTCGGGGACCTCGCTGTCCAGTTTGCAGATGACCTTGTAGATGGCCTTCTTCCAGGAGGGGTCCACGTCTTTGCCGGCCACAATGGCGTTAAAGAACTCTCTCAGTGTGATTTCGGCCACCTCCAGGAAGCGATCGGGCACCTTTAGACGCACAGAAAGAATCGATCGTTATTATTATGATTATTATTATTGTCCTTCCCCAGATTGACTTCCTGCAGATTTCTCAACATGGTCCCCTATATTATTTAACCGTTTTGAAGACTTTGTTTTATGGCAAGGTGCTACGCTTGTTTCGGAATATATGTACACTATTTCATTTGCTTGTTTCAGTGGATAGCTCAAATCGCTGTGAGACCCATGGACGTTTGTTAGCTAGAGGAACAACTCGGACTTGTAGCTGTGTGGCTGCAAGTGTGATCCAGATGCTGCCGCACAAATCCGCAGGTGCAGAAGTGTTGAACGAATGGTTGTATTTTGTAAATGAAATGCTTGAGTAGTTTACCACTTTCCCTGTAGTTTTACATACGCAGACATGGCATTTCACCCTCTACCTTTGCGTTGTCCTCACTAGTCTCAGCCCCCACGCTGTATACTTTTTTGAGAGGGGATGTAAAACCATAAATCTTCTTTCTCTCTAGTATCTACTTCCTTAAAAGCCAGTTGAGGCCGCCGCCTGAGAAAAGTCACTTCTTGTGAATTCTCCGGTTTCTCACACGCCACACCGCCCTCGCCGCAACACGGCCAGTGTGACATCTTTATGGGTCCCACTGTAAATCTGCGACCAAACTAGAGCGGAGCGCACTGACGAGGGCTGGAGAGGTGCTGGCGAAAGAGGAAGTACTAAATGCTTTGGGAACGGGGAGACACGCCGCCTCTTTAGTGTCCCTGACAGCAGCACTCCCCGACACCATGGAGATGATTAGTCTGGCAAAAATCTGTGACACCTTCCCCCAAGCCAACACTCTGTCACACACACACACACACACACACACACACACACATATGACGCCCAAATCCACGCGCTCATGCAGGCGTGAGCACACACACCAGCGCACACACCTCCTTGTGCCAAGGAGATGACACATCCTGCAGTGTGACGGAGCTCTACATAATGTTCGCTATACACACACACACACACACACACACACTAGCTGCCCCGGTGTGTTTGGCTGCGTCTCTTTCCTCGATTGAAAGCTCCGGGGCGACGCAGCCTTCAGGGGTCACCTGCTTGGATAATGCTGACTGTCTCCCTGCCCACCTCCCACGATGCTCGCGCGCACACACACACACACACACGGTTGCGTGCGCGCGCACACGTTTACAGCAGCAGCAAAAGCAGCTTGCCCGAATGCCTGCCTTGACAGTGCACACTCCACGCCGCTCCTCTCCTCCAGTGTCCTGCAGATACTCATCAGGAGTGTCAGGACACAGCAAGGTTAGTGGCCACTGATACACACACGCACGCAGGTAGACACACATGTAGACGGACATGAGCATTCAGCCACACAGGCAGGCCCCTTTTACACACATTGCTATACGCACACGGGACAGCCACCTGTCCCCCTTGGGGTGATGAATGGAGGTGAAGATACTCGTGTGCTTGGTGTGTGTTCATATGTTCAGTGCTCCAGTGAAAAGGTGAGATGAAAATGAGGGGCTCGCACGCTCTATGTGTGCGTGCGTGGGTTTCACAGAGGGAACCCAATTCCCAAAATATTGAATTTTCCCTCTGGAGGGATAAAAAACGACATCATTCACAGTTTGAGCCCCTGGGATGGCTGGAATAGTGGCACGGTGACCCTGATTTGAGGGCAACTTCGTGCGTGTGCATTGCACAGTAGCGTTGTCTGCGTGTGTGTGTGTGTACGCCTGCACGCGGGCACTTTTCCCAAAAGACCTCACTGACGGGCCGATGCAGCGCGGCACCCAAGCCCTTAGACGCAGGGAGTGCCGCATTACTAAGAATATTCCTGCATGGAATTTCTCCTGACGTTTTGACTATAAAAGGACAGCAAAACGCTGACTGCAAGGAGAAAGCAATGTCAAGGAGAAAAGGGTATTGGTATTTCAGATCCTCTTGACTGAGAGAGTGAGAATGGGAGGGAGGGAGAGAGAGAGAGAGAGAGACGGTGAGAGAAGGAGGGGCTGAGAAGAGTCTGAGGAGAGAGAGAGAGTGGGGTGAGGGAACAGAGGGAGTTATTCCTGTCCCAAAGGCCTTTGTTTTGTGAGCACATGTGAGTTGTGTATGCGAGCCTCCTGACCAGCAGTGAGCCCCTAACTGTGTGCAACCCCTCCCTCGTCGCACTCTATCCCTTCTCTCTCTCTCTCTCCCATCTCTCCCTCTAGGGTCAGCTGTTGGGCCTTTGTTCCAGTGGCGTTGTGGGGGATTATCCAGCGTGGCCGTTCATTCGCTGGGCTGTCCGGTAAATGTGGCCAATCGCGTGGCCAACAATCCGTCATGCATATTTCATCGGGTTTTTGAACAACTTCAATGCAGAGCCCGAAATTAAAGGACAGATGCACAAACGGGGTGCGAGGGAAGGGCAGGGAAAGCTTTCGTGTGTGTGAGGAATGATGCCTGGAAAAGTGAGGGGACTTACGTAGGGGGGTACATCAACACTATTCAGCTAAAAACAAATATTTTTTCGCTTTGCCTTGCCTTGTGGTGCTGTGTGTCACTTGAAAAAAAAACTCTTTTTCCAACACAGTTCTCTCTCTCTCTCTTGTGTTTTGGTGTGGACGAGGAAAAAGGGAAACAGTCACAGCCAGCCCCTCGATTTAACGAGATTGAAATGTTAAAATGACGATCACATGCCGCAGTTGATGAAAAATAAGATATGAGAAATAAGAGTTGGCAGATGGTGGTTGGGTTGCTTTGTTGGGTTGTTTTGTAGTTCATCAAATGAAGGAAGATAAAGAGGAGAATTCTAGCGTGACTGTGGGTGATTCTTCATATATCGCACACAGGTGCTGTTGACGTAGTTGCACTGTACGGCCCTCTGGTAATTGCGTGGATTTATTTTTTTTGAGAGGGTGCTGGAAAGCCAGACGGAAAGTGTGTCTGCAGCAGGCAGAACAAAAAACTGCGATGGTGAAAAGGGATATAATTGCTGATCTACCCCTGTGTAACACAATATGAAAGGAGGAGGATGGGGAGGGGGAAAAGGGGAGAAAGGAATCAACAAGGGGGGGGGGGGGGGGGATAAAGCTTGTCTCTAATACACACACACTTTTTGCCCGTAACGTTGCATCCTGCTGTGTGTTGGGTAAATACCAATCGGGTCGAAAGAAAGAAAGCAAGAAAGAGCGAGGGACTTCTGACAACATTGAGGCTGTTAATCACTCTCATTCACTGCCCCCCTCCCCTCTCCCCCGTTCTCTCCACCTCTCTCCCATCTCCCCTTCTCGTGACAGGTTGCTTTGAGACAGAAGGATAAGCTCTTTTTCACTGAGAGGGAATCGGATTTCCTGCTTTTTGATGAGATAATAAAATATGACTGCGGACAATGGGAGCCCGTGGACGGCGCGCTGGGAGCTGTTCTCTTCAGCAGCGGCCCCTGTCTTAAGACTGCTTAGACAAACGTTTAAAAAAGAAAAAGAAAAAAAAATAAGTAGCCCGAGGGGGGGGGGCGGTTGCCCTCAAACACAGGCCACTGTCACACTGAGTGTGAGTGTTATTGCGTTTCGGTAGAGCCTGAGAAATCGTTTCTGTCTCGGTGACTCAGGGCGGGCTGTTTGTTTGGCCAACATGTTTCTGCCCCTTGCTTTTGGGAACTGTCAGGAGATGTATTGCACCTTCTATTTGCACAGCGTTGGCCAAACAAGACGAGACCCTGGAAGATAAGGCTGTGTGTCTGTAAGTGTGTGTGTGTGTGTGTGTGCGCGCGCGTGCGTGCGTGTGTGTGTGTGCGTGCGCGCGCGCACACCAGTGAGCTGTAGCCTTGAAGGATGAAATGCAGGGACACATTAGGCCCCGCTGCCAGCCAGGTTAATTCCTAACCCCGACACAGCCTGGGAATACCAGCACTTCCCATGGTTTTCCTTCAATGTATTGGTGAGAGGAATTTGTAGATGTGTTATATTTATGATTTTTTTGTTTTTGGTCATTCATGAATTCCAGATTACCCTTTCCATCTCTCAGGTCGCTACATACATGGGAACATTTTCACCTCCGCTGTGACCATATGTGAAACGAGAGGTGAAACGGATGCAGGGCTGCGACATCTCAGTGAGTCAATCCAGAGCTTCCCAAAACCTCAAACGCACACACACACACACGCACCCACACACGCACACATAGACCCCAGTGCCTCACGTATCTGCTCAGATCAATAATCTACAAAGGCCTTGATAAGCTCTTGGCCTACACTGTCACTTTGGCCAAACACAACCCATGTCCCCATTCTTCCTGCACCTCGCTGCACTTGTCCCCTACCCCCCCTCTCCCACTGATAAGACTGTGCCACGGCTGAAGAGTCCAAAACAACTTGGATAGGGCAGAGTCGCCGGGGATTCTTTTTAGATTCGGCCTTTTGTTTTTCTTTTTTTTTTTCCTCAAGTGCTCGATTTTTCTTCAAATCTCTCATTTGTGTCGTGCGGATCGGTGCTTAGGAGGCTTCTGGGACGGGAAATGGGCCTCAAAGCTGAGCAAACACCGTCCACCCTCGCTCCGCTGATAGCCTTGAGAACGTGGAGCCTTGAGGGGACTGTTGGGTATACGTGTGTGTGTGTGTGTGTGTGTACATGTGCGAGCACAAGCACTAGAGTCACATGGGCCCTTCTCAAGGTGCACCTCCACCGGGGAGTCAAGGACAGGACAGGGTCAAAGACACTGATCAAGTAGCGCTCCTATCCCATCTTCCTCACCCCTCCCTCCACCTTTCCTTGTCTCCCCCACCTTCAGTCAAACGGTCACAGGTTGATAATTCATGTCACATCATGGCTTCGCTTGACATGCCTTTCTTCCCCCTTGCCCCTCCCCTTTGTGAGGATGTTGGCCTTATATCAAGCCAGGCAACGGACACAGAAAAGTAACATAATCCGTACACAGGAAGCCAGGAATCACTGTTCAGCCCTTGTTCAGAGACTTAAATATAAATTGCCTGAGCTTGCATGGCAGACGCAGGCTGAGAGAAAGCAATCTAAATAGGCGGGGTGGGGGGAGTGGTGGGTCACACAGTGCTGTAAGTGGGGCCTCTGGAGGTCAGGAAGTCAGCCTGGCTCAGAGACCGAGAGAGCAGGAGGCAGAAGGGGAAAGAAAGGAGCGAGGGTGTCTGGAAGATAGGAACGGGACATCTGGAGAGGAGGAGAACAGAGGGAGGGAGTGGAAGAATAGCGTGGTGTGGTAGGAGGAAGGAGGGTGCGGGCGAACGGGGCGGGTGGGTGGGCAAACAATAAAGGATGGAGAGCAAGGAGCTGCAGTGGAAGGAGGGAGGATGGAAGATGGATGGGTGTATCGGAGAGAGGATGGAAGGGCAAGTGAGGAGAACGAGATGGCAGGAGAGGAGAGAACAATAATAACCTGCAGATAAGATTTAAGGAGGCCGAGTTTGGCATCACCATCAGTGCAGTGTTTGTGTGGTCCAGGTGTAACTATGTTGCGGGGACCTAAATCTGATTACACACTCACATTATTTTGACTTCTCTGGCGTTACGGGCACCAAAAAGCAAGTCCCCATAATATACATCCATATATTTAAGACAAAGACAGGTTTAAAGGTTAGGTGGTTCGTTTTAGGCAAGTAAATGTTGTGGTTGGGGGTCTCTAGGAAATTAATAGGAGTCAATGGTATGTCCTTTGAAGTCATGAAGAGATGACCGTGTGTGTGTGTGTGTGAAAGGGGGAGTTGCTTTGACACATCTGCAGCGCTGATGCACGCCCTGGTCATTTTGGCATGAGTCCCTTTGCCACGCTTCATTAGTCACACACACACACACACACACACACACACACACACACACACACACACACACACACACACACACACACGGAGGGAGACCAAAATGGTCCAGAAATAATGACATAATCAGCAGCTGTGCCACAGAGCAGGCTGGCCCTCACAAGGTGACCAGGGACAGGAGGAGGAGGGGAAAAAGGAGGGAGTAGAGGGGAAAAGAATCGGGGAGGAGGAGGGGAGGGAAGCGGGGGGCACGGGTGGAAAGCTGGGACGAGGGGGAATCAAGTGTTGTGCGAGCGCTGTGGAAGGATATGGTTGTGTGTGTGTGCGTGTGTGCGTGCGTGCGTGCGTGTGCATGTGTGAGAGAGAGCAGGTGAGGAAAGGAGAGAGGGGATCATGTAGTTCTTCATGTTTAAGTGATTCTTTGCTACCCCTGGAGCCCCAGGCCTTAAACACAGCTCTGGTCATTTAATCAGTGCACAGAATAAAGTGGCTTATTCTCGCATACACACTTACATCCATGTGTGCAGAAACACACACACACACACACGCACACCGAACACTATGAAGAAAAGACCTGTCAGGCTACATCAAACGGGGGCCCTCAGTGGCCCCCAGCTATTCACTGAGAAGCGGATGAACCTGCTCTTTATTTTTTTCTTTTCCTACCTCTTCTCACTAAGAAAATGTAAACGTCATATGACTAGTTGGCGAGAATGTTTGTGATACAGCGTGGTGGAAATATATAGACATTTGTTTATTTTTGACTGTATAATACAGTTTCAGGCACAACTGTAATGGGCAAGTGATAAATGCGCATCTAGCGGGATGAAATCTTTTCTCGGTGGGAATGAATGAGACCGGGGGAATGACGAGACGCAGTCAATTTTGGAAGGGAAGGAGAGGGTGAGGGGAGGTGTGTGTCTGTGTCTGTGAGTGCTATAAACCCACTGGCAGATTGTATCGGTTGTATTTTTGGCAGCTCTGAACCTAAATCTATATGGCCCGTAAACCTATTTCATGCCTCACTTTCTTTCCTTTTTTTACCCCATTTTTCTTAAATCATTCTTCATAGAGAATCCTAAAACCTGAGCCAACGACAAACTTGTGATGTGTGTGATTTTTAGGTACTTGCATATTTTCCTACACGTATGTATCCGCGTCTTGGCCCGTGCACCCAGTGCAACAGCCGTGACCTTTTCACCTCCAATTCCCTGAGGTCGGAGCCCGGTCAAAGACACAGCCCACACCCACGCACACAAACACACCGTGTCCTATGCGGGGAGAGACCCAAAAAAGATCAGGGATAAAGGGAGTGCAAGACATGAAGGGGGAAAGCAGCAGCAGCAGCAGCAGCAGGAGGAGGAGGAGGAGAAAATAGACATTAGCGTCTCCGGCTGGAGAACAAATGGAGACCCGAGAGGGACATGAAGAGGAGTAACAAGGGAGTGAGGGGGGAAGGAGAGGTGAAGCACACAATACTATGGGGCATGGCGGTTGGACAGACAGCATCTGCTCGCAGCTCTCTGTGGCTCTGGTAATGGATGGAGAGACACAGAGAGCAGGAAGGAGGGAGATGGAGAGACGGCAGGATGAAAAGCAGGGGACGGAGGAGAGGAGGGAGAGGGTAGAATAGGGGCAAAAAGGTGAGAGGAGGAGGAGGAGGAGGAGGTGATGAAACGACGACTTCGGAGGGGAAAAGGCAAAACTT
>JAFBJU010001486.1:318496-362469 GCA_016785305.1 Colistium nudipinnis
AAAGAATTGAAACTCAGTTTAGTAAGTTTCAAATCCCGTTCTTGATGGTCCAGAATGAGTTCCGCAGTTTAAACCAGTGAACGCCCCGTCCGCATTCCGTTTACACTTGGCCCAACTTTCCAGGCGATGACGGGCGTCGCACAGCCAGACTGGGAACGTGAGCAGCAAAAGGATGGGAGCTTGAGCGTCGGGTGGGATTTTAAAAAGAGGCATTTTTGCCGCGGCATAAATAATTTCGGAGCCGATCACGAGAAGCTGGATTTACGCTTTCCTCTGATGGACTGAGCTTATTGAGACCTCATGTATACAAGTGCTTCTGCCTGCCAAAGTCTTTCAAAGCCTCCCTTAAGAGGCCTGAAGATGGATGTGGTGAAGTGTGTGTGTGTGTGTGTGTGTGTGTGTGGGGGGGGGGGGCCCAGAGAAGCGCAGAGAAGAGCCCCAGTGGACAAATAACGGACAGAGAGACATTGACGGAAAGAAAGAGAGTGAAGCACTTTAAACGTGAGCGCTCGCAAAACTCCCACTGCTCGCAAGGGCACTTACCTCCTGCACGTCATTTCTCTTGCTACCCCTCTCTTCCTTCTACCCTTCTTTCTCCCGTTGCCATTCCCCCCCTCCGTTCCCCTTCTCCCTCCCTTCATCGCTTTCTCCTTTGTCTCTGAGCTCTCACCCCCATCCCTTATCTATCCATCTCCCTCTTCTGCCTCTCCCCCCTTTCTCTCCCCTTCCTCTCACTAAAACAGTAGGACGCTTAACCTTGATAACAGTGAGGTTTTTTTCCCCCCCTCAAAGTGACACGCACGCACACACACACACACACACCTACACACCCACACTGGAGAAGTGCTTTGCCAGCATGCCAGGCCGGTCCAAGGGACGGCTGTACCCTTCGAGGTGAACAGGACACTGGGAAATGCAGCAACAACAAAACACTCGCACACATACACAAACGCACATAGACTTGATCACGTACACACACACACACACACAAACCCAGATCACTCCAGGTCCTTCTTAACACAACCCTTTAAAAGGTCTTTTGTCAGCTGACATTGAGAGAGCGCTGGCGATACTGAAATGTTACACACACATACGCTTACCTATACACGCGCGCGCTCGCACACACACACACTCGCACGAACACACACACGACAAGGAGGCAAAAGCAGAAGTACCAAAAGCGAAACATATTATTGTTGAAGTTACTTGCAGAGAATTTATGATGCCACTGGAAGACAGTCACACACACATAAACTTCTCACCACAGCTGATAGGTAAATGAGGATAGGGAAGTGAAGTGTGGTTTCTCGAATGCAAACCCATACACACACACACACACACACTTAGCACACTCACGCACAGACACACAAAGAGCCTCTGAGGGGGAAGCAAACAGTGAGGAAGAAAAGCCAAACAAGCCAGGTACCGGTAAGGATTCTTCCTCATTGGAGGAGAGTTCCTCACAACTCTATTTGACTTGAGAGTGTGACGCATAATTCAGAAACAAATGTCCATACTTCCTTAAAAATCCAAAGTTACTTCTGAGAAAATGCGACATTTTTTCAAAAATATTTTGCAGATGGTTTTCACAGCAAATCTGACCACATATACGCGAGTGCAGTGTGAAGGGGGTATAGAGACTTGAGCCCAGCGGTGCTGGTGTTTTGCTTTTACCTCAAAGTCATTGGCCTTGTTGTAGTGCATGTTTAGGGCTCGGAAAAGCTCGCAGTCGCGGCTGACGCTCATCTCGTCGGCTCCGGTCACTCCGTCGTTGATGGACTGGCGGGCAAATTTCTCCATCTGGATGTAGTAGAACTCCCTGAAGTTGCTGAACCATTTGATCAGCTGGGAGGTTATGCAGCGGTTGAACTGGAACAAGAGAGGAGGAGGCATTAGCACACTTCGGGGTCTCGGTCTGCGTTTCATCCTCCGTCATGACTTAAACTCCGGAGACATTCGGACAGGTTTTTTTTTTTTCTTTATACGCTGCCGTAGAGGGGAAGGCGGTTGTGTCTGAACCGTATTAAGTCTCCGGACTCGAGCGTGATGAGTCGGAAGGAAGTGTGAGGATGACGGTAAGCTATTTCATCGGGGGGGGGGGGTTAAGCTGTGAGGCGATGGCTTGAAAGAGTGAAGAAGAGAGCACAGGCCGCACAGTGCGGGAAGATAATAGAGACATTAAGAAAGACAGGGAGAGGGCTGGTGGGGGCCGGAGTGTGTGTGTGTGTGTGTGTGTGTGTGTGGTGGGGTTCGCCTCCCCGCTGGGAACAGACCTCCCCCTTGTCATAACCCTGAGAGTGGAGGGAGAGGTGGAACGGGGGGGAGCGGGGGCAGGACCACAAACACATAATTGACCAGAAAAACGATTAAGTCATCATCTGAAGCGCCCTGGCCCGCAGGGGGCTCAAACATGTACTTAACCCTGTTCACCAATTACACCCCGATTCTCCTCCCCTCTCCGCACCTCCCAGGCAGGAGGAAAAGCGAAGGGGGAAAAAAAAGAGCAAAAAGAAATTGAGAGAGAGAGAGAGACGGAGACGGTAAGTGCTGCCGAGAAGGCTGTGGCTATCTGATCTGTGCCGCTTGGCTGGATTCAATAGGGCGAGGTAAACCTATTAAGACCCTCGGCCCGGTCCCCGGCTCTGGTCTCAGCGGTGAAAAAACACACTGTCTAAACATATAAAGCGCTAGATAAGGACGCCGGGGGCTCAGGAGCCTTCGTTGTCCAGTCAACTCCGATTGATTCAGTAAAAAACAAATAACGCCTTGAATGCACTTCAATGAGTCCCGGTAATGACATTACAATTCAAAATTATGGCTTCTGAAAAGTTGATAGGACAATTTGCCATGGCCATCTCTCTCTCTTACACACTCACACAGACACACACAGGCCTTCAAACCCCCCCGTCCCCCCGTCCCCCTCTGCTTTTTGTGGTGCTGGAAGAATGGGGGGACAAAACACTACTAAACGCTGAGCGGACTGCTCGCTGGGGAGGCAGAGTGGTTTTGACATGGAGATTAGGCACTGGCTATTGTTCGACAACACACAGACACACACAAACACGCACGCACACTCTCCGGGATCTGGGATGGCAGTGAAACACACGAAGATGGGAGGGCGAGGCAACAGAGCGGAAAAGACAGGAAGTAAAAGTTGTAGAATCGGAAGAGGCCAGTTGATCGGACCGAGGTGGGACGGGGGCCAAAGGAGAGAGCCGTGCCTTTCTGGAATGGCGACATAATGGCGCGGGAAAAGAATAAGGCCGCTTGACATTGTTTGGCAGAGGTTTGGGAGGGAGGGGGAGAGGAGGGGTGGCACGGTAGCCGTCCTAAAGTGCACGGTGAGCATAAACGGGGAAACGAGGGAGGGGAAGGGAGCGGGGGGGGGGCAGGGAGGAGAGGAGGACGGGTGCAGGTCAGCGCTGTCAGACAATGGCGTTTTGCTAGCGGGGGGGGGGGGGGGGGGGGGGGGGGGGGCGGAGGTTGGAACGTGAGCAGTCAGCAAGCTGGGGTCGTGACATCGGCGTGTCAAACAAACAAACTACTGACACAGATACATTGGCTGCACGGGGCTATTCTTAAGCACGCACAATGTAGCAGACAGTCGCTGGGTGACGGGGCACAAACAAAAAAAAAATCATAAAAAATGCTGCACTCGAGTTGTCAGCACGGCACAAACCCCCTTAAATGTGCAACTCCTACCGGGGATGAGCCCGAGGCATAAGTGAATTGATGTGGATTTTTGCATGTGCGTGTGTGTGTGCGTGTGTGTACATGCATCTGAGCGCATGCGAGACATACTGAGATTAAAGTCGGCACAAGAGTCGCCATCGCTCATGCAGGAGACCTTTGGTGTCACTGCGGCTGAGTGACGGATAGATTTGTCACTCTGGAGCAGGATTACTTGTATGATACCGCGAGCTCAGGAGAAGATGTGTTCGGGTCCGCACGTTTAGAAACTTAGCGGTAAAGAAACATTGACAGTGCATGCGGGGGGGAAAATGACACCATATCTGCCTCCCTGGCACTCTGCGCACTCTGGGACTCCATTTTGGCACGTCACTCCACAGCTTCCGGCAGTCTGGGTTCATTAAGTTGCTGGTGGGGGACAGAGACCCCCCGATAGCAGCTAAGGACGAGTGTGCTCACAGTAAAAGGAGGGGAATTGGTTCAAAGAAAGCACATCGCCGCAGCTCCTTAATCAGAGCTGGCAGGGGTCAGCCGGCACAGACATGATACGCGGCGAGGAAAGTGTGCGTGCTCGGGTGTCAGTGTGTGTGTGTGTTTGAGACGACGCACTGTGTTTGAGCACGGTTTTTAAGGGAGCGTGCGTGCGTGCGTGCGTGTGTGTGTGTGTGTGTCGTGCACGCCTGGCTGAGGGGCAGATGAGAGAGAGACAACAAGAGCATGTTTCTCACACTCACACTCAAGAGCCTGTGAAAGGTCAGCGCTTAGTGCTAACAGCACAAGATAGAAGTGGCGCGCGCGCACACACACACACACACACCAGACACACACACACACACACACACACGGACTCAAACACGTTCCGTTTATGCGCAGACACATACTTAAGTCCAGAATAGGAAACACTCAGGCATCTTTGGTCTTAACTATATAAGTTGCCTGTTGAGGCGCTTTGACTGTGAATGTCAAACGTCCCCATATATACAGTTTATCAGCTGATTTACGTGGAGAACATTTTTTAAAATGTTTTCTTTCAGTTTTGTGTTTGCCTTGTTTCGAATCGAACAATTTCAGCTTGGACGCATTAGGATAAAAAGCCAAAGTGTGTCCCTCGCCGACGTTTTTTGTGACACGGTGGTCAACAATAGAGCAGAAAGCACACAGATGACCTCAGAATGCCAAGCTACATCCAGAACAACCAGAGAGGAGAGCAGAAGCCTGAACGGGACTCCCTCTCTCTCTTTCTCCCTCTCTCTCCCTCTCCCTCTCTCTCTCTCTTTCCCTCTCGCTCTCTCTCTCTCTCTCGTAAGCCCCTTCACAGTCATCAGGGCTTTCCAACGTTTCCTGTTTTCGCAGGGGTGAATTGTGGGAGATAATCTCTGGCTGCCTATTGGCTGACTGCATACAAAAAGCGGCCCTGGAAAGCGGGCTTTTGTTACTGCGGCGACGCAAAATCCAGCCGCTGGCTTTTCTTTCTCCCCGGCACCGCCGAGGCACACATACCATGCCACACCATCAGCAGAAAAAAAAGAAAAGAGAAGGAATGACATATAGAAAAGGGGGAAAGCCCTCCTGACCTCGGCTACTGCACACAGCACATGACTGGTCCAAACACCGAGGCTTGTGGCTGAGAGAGCCACAGAGAGATGGACAAAGGAGGGAGGCTGAGTTTGCTTAAAAATGAAATGAAATGACATGTAGCTACCATACATCAAGGTGTAAAGTCCTCTAATAATATACCACAGGTCCATGCACAGTATCTCTTTACAAAGGCGCTGATTTTATTAATTGACTTGTGAATATTGTCTTCATTCAATCTGTTTCGTTAATCTGTTGTAATTATTCCGCCCTAATCAAAACAATATCTGCAACAATAGTGAGGCGTCTTAAAGCTGCCGAGGACGATACCGAAGGCACAGAAGCACCAACAATGGTATTATGACACATCTGTCACAACATTTCAAAAAACGCCAAAAGTCAGCAGGAAAGTCAGAATCGTCTTAGAAGGAGGTTAATCAAGGGGAAAAAAAAAAAACAGCCACAGCGTCTCCCAGTTGTTAGGGCAACCCACTTCCCACGTTCATTAGTTCCTCGACAGTCAAGACCTGATTAGTCGAGACCTGATTAGCCTCCAAGACTTTTGTCTGAGGACAGCCACTCGCTAAGAGGCCGCGCAGGCTGAATCTAATGAGATAGTCAGTCTCATTCCCATACATGTCTGCTAACTTACAGCTTGGATCCATTGTTCTCTACTGAAAACAAAAACAAACCAATGTGACTCATAATCCCCTTAACTAGCTCGACCCTGTTTAAGTATCTGATGAAGGCCATTCACCAGGAGGCCACCGCCTTGGGAATGGTGAAATACGCCTTTAGCAGTAACAAATAGTATCAAATCAGTGGTGTGGCGAAACATTAAAAAAGTTTTTTTATACGGGTGCCTTCCTGCTTTGCCACGACGTTCCCCCACTTTTTTTTAACCCGCCCAATGAAATTCTCGGAAAGCCACGTGCGCCACAAGTCATGGCTGGTGGTGATGGCATCCAAGAGGGGGCAGCTGGGAGAAAAGGGAACCTTTATCTTCTGATTTGAATAAGATGGCCTGGATCTGTCACAGTGTTTACTCCCTCCGTATGGTCCGAGAGGGGCACACACGCACAAAACAAACAACAACGCAAACAACCTTGGGCGCGCACACTACAACGGCCATTGTGCTGTTGTGTGTTGTTTTTTTTGTGCCGCTTTACACATTGTGCTTTGTTTTCCAAATTTCCTTCATTAAACTCCCAGTGGAGCCAACGCTCATCCCTGGCATGTTCCCCCAAACCGATTTTTTTTTCTCCTCTCCCCTCCTTCCATCAAATCATCCCCCCTACACCTGCTCAGATAACCACTCCTCCGTCTCTAGGCTCCATCCTCCACTCTGCCCTCTCCACCCGTCCATTACTCATCCCGCTCTTTATCTTTAGAATAATCATACTCCCCAGGTTATATACAGAATATATGTAAACCCATGTTCTTTATTTCTTTTTTCTTTTTTTCTTTCCTTTTTTTTTTTTTTTTTTACATAAAACCTTAGTAACTTAGTCAGAGGAATGGCCTTCTGTAAAAGACGGGTGAGCTTGCACTGTCCAGGGCAGCTGAGGCTTGCCCTTTAAAATGAACGTTCTCTTTGACAGAGTATACTGTCTATTCTCTAATGAAACATAACCGCGAGGGGTCAGCGATGAAATCAAACAAAGGCACAACAAATAGGCAACGGCTGAGCAGTCTCAATACATTTAAAAATAAATATTCGAAAAGAGATCGGGGAAACCTTTCAACGAAGTTAATGAAGTCAGTGAAACAATGAAGTTCGAGATCGTGTTTGGACTCACCTTGACATCAGAGAAGAACATCTTGAGCATATTGGAGCTTGGGTAGCGGGTGTAGAAAAACATGAGCTTGGCCTTCTTGAGATGGTTGGGAGAGAGTCCCTCCTGGATCTGCAAACAGCTGCTGTTAAGGACATTAACAATTGTTTGGAGAGAAAACAACGTATGGTCGATGGAGCGAATGTAGCCGATGCAGACGGCGTGTTTGCTTAGAATTGGCAGTGTGTTTGGCAAAAATAATATTGAAAAAGATCATTTGGATAAGGTGTTAACACATTTTCTTTCAGGCATGAATGCCAGCGTTGTGCGAGGGGGGGGGGGGTTGCTGAAGACAGCGCACCAAAGCAAAGCCATTTGCTTGCAATTAGCATCGTCCGTATCAGGTGCGAGAGTGTCACGGTAAATAAAGTGCTGGCCAGCACTGCAGCCGATGCTTTTACATAAGGAGCCTCATTTCACAGTCAAAGTGAGCAAACGCCTTTGCCTACACCCTGCGCTAACCTCCACCCAAAGAAAAAGGAAGAAGAGAAAAAGGGAGACATTTGCATATCGCAGACAAAGACAGCAGTTAACGCCAGTGACGGGCATGAAGGCCCTAATGGCTTGGCGACAGCACACGCCAAGCGCGAATATGACTGTGGGATGTTGGCCTCATATCAGTGACAGAACAAGGTCTCGGAGACGGTCCCGAGCAACACGCAAAAACCTCCTCGCGCTCGCGTAGGCCATATTCAAATACGTGTCAGAGGCCTTGTGCTCCTAATGGATGGCCCGGATTGAACAGCAGACAGGATGGAGATGGGCTCGTGGGGGCACCTTGAGGGGAAAGTATGGTTCCAACCTTCAATTACAACCCCCTCCTCCTCCCACTGCTCCACCCCTACCCCCTACTCTTTGCCTCTGCCAAACCCTTGGAGGAGCAAAACAAGGAGGAGGAGAAGGAGAAGAGGGGCTCTGAGGCTTTGGACTCAGGCTGAGACGAGGAGGAGGGGGGTGGGCTGAAACACATCTGCGCCACCGAACGGCCCAAGCCATTTCCATGGTGAATTAACGGCCGTATAATGCATCTGATAATATCAATCTGGGGGATAAGACATTGAAAAGGGAACAGGGATGGGGGGGGGGCACGTTTAAAACCTGGGGCTGTTTCAACAAGGGTTTTTTTTTTTTTCCATCAAGCAGAAGGAAGACGGGGCTTTAAATTACACCGAAGATGCGGCCCCAAGTTTTCATGAAGTCTATTTACACTTGACTAGACAGAATACATTGCGCCGCATTATTTATGAGCTACGGGGGCCGACTGTGATCGTTAAAATCAGTCAAGTGTCCAGATGTAGCTGTAACTATAGAGTGAGAAGAAGGCATCAGCTGCTCGATTGGATTGCCCTTGGCCTCGGGGTTACACGGCAAAGCCAGCGAACGCTGAACCACGCTGGGTTGGCTCCTTAAAGACCCCTGTCTACTTTGTCTGATTCAGTGAAAGAGAGGGAGGGAGAGTCGGTTGTATACGCAGCGAGGGTCTTGCAGGGGGGGAACCCTGGCAGACTGGTGTTACTCTGTCGGGCCTGGCCAAAAGAGCAGCACTTCGCTCTCCACACCATACCATCTGCTCCAAGTGGAGGGGATACAATGGCTCCTCAGACACAGGGAGAGACGGAAAGAGAGAGAGAGAGAGAGAGAGCTCTTTTTCAGCAAGGCGAGGTGGGATTTCTTCCCTGTGATCGCTGTACACTTTCAGCTTAATTTCGCTTCCCCCCCCCACCCCAGAATCATCTAAATTGAAAGTGATTTTCAAAAGACGGGCGTCAAGGTTTTACCTCAATGCCCCGTAAATGCAATGTCGCCTCCCTTCAGATGACGATTAAGAAGAGTCACATCTCCTGATGAGGCATTTTCATTCTCCAATTCACTCACAGCTTGCAAATGTAATTGTGATTGGACTTAGGGGCGGCGTGCAAGGCTATTATTTTGCCATGATGGCGCACTCATACCAGCTGGCCCACTGTTTGCCTGCCACATCTGACAAGATATCATCATTCTCACAACACTTCCCCAAAGCCCAAAGTCATGAGAGGGGAAATAGCTGCTCCACTTCCTAATTCCAGGTGTAAAGACAAGAAATTTCGGAGTCGGACTGAGAACAAATGAGGAAATTGATAGCAGCCATCTGCCGCACAGCGCTGCCGCCGAGAGCTGGTGAACTTAAACACAACCCGCAAAATGCCGGACAGGCTCTCCGAGATCAGAGGCTCAGAATAGAAAAAAAATTACTCGTATCAAATACTACTTCAATAGAAACTTCTAAAAACAGTACAAATGCAAATGAAGTGATTCATACATATCCTACTACTAATCATAACAATTTGTGTCTTGTAAATAACAAACTTAGTTCTTAATCCTGTGGCTCAAACTCACCGAATCAAAAATAAAAGGTGGGGAAAAAAAAAAAAAAAAAAAGAGGTTGTTCTGCCTATTCTCTCCATTTAGTGGTATACATCTGTTAATGCCCTGAATATATAAATGTTACAAAGAAAGCCATGGCATCTGGCATATGTGGTTATTGTTTGATTGTTTTCTACTTTCTCTGACTCTCTGTGTGTTTCTCTCTCCCTTTTTTCTCTTTTCATCCCTCCATCGGGAACCCATAGAAGCAAAGGATTATGGATCTCTGGAAAGCGTTCACCCTTGGGTCAGAAGACAAGACAAGGCGAGGTAATGAAAGATAAACAGCTCGCTGCAAACACCTGTTAACGTCCGCTTCAAAGAAAAGACGGGGAGGTGGTGGTGGTGGGGGGGGGGGGGTGCAGGGAGGGAAAACAAAAAAAGAAGTATTTGGCTGCCAAGCAACAGCCGAAGGGCCCCCCGGGCTGTTGACAGATCTTTATGAAATGAAAAAAAGAGAAGAGAAACGACGATGATTGTGGGCTTTTTACAACAGCGATGGATGATAAGAGGAACACAAGAGAAAACACAAGCAATCATAAATATACATCTTTACCGAGTCCTCAGGCGAACCTTCTGTGACAAGCGCACACGGAAAGACACACGCATGAAAAAGCCAAGGTGCTCAGGTGCACCAAATAACCCCCAAAAAAGGGCGAGACCCCAAAATAGTTAAATACACACATTTGCTTGACCAATATATCCGCGAAACAGAGCAAAGCATGTGACGCTTGTAAAATACTTAAAAACGACGCTTTCTACGGCCAGTTGGTGGGACCCAAATTAAGCTTTCACAAGGCTTAAAAGGTCTTGAATAGTCAGAAGCGAAGGAGGTATGGGGAAGCAGGGAAGGTACTGAATGTCTGAATCTGTTTAAGCTATTAGTCCTGAGTCCCTCTGGGATTCAATTTGAGCCTCCCATAGGGGATAGCCTCTTTATCCGCAGGGCATAATTGGGGCACACCGGGGTTAAACTATAAGGAAGGCTATACAACACTATTGTGTGCCAAGTTTCGGGATGCTATCTGGCTCCTTGTTCTTTCATTGAATTTTTTTTTTTTTTTTCCCAAAAAAGGAATTGGGGCAGTAAATGTCACGGGGACCTAATCTTCATGAGTAAGTGATATGAGACAAGAGAGCTTTTAAAGCACTCAGGTTTGAAGATGGAAGGAAAGGCTGCATGGTGCTGTGAGAAGGAAGAGGTACGAGTATAAAAATAAATACAACGGTGCAGTACAATGGACAAGAGAACAGCAGTGGGAGGAAAAGTGATTCATCAACAATTTTCCGTTTCTTGGGCCTGTTTCAAGCGAGCCCAAAAAGATTTGATTTTTTTTTAACTCTTTGTGGTTCAGATACAACACCTGTCTCTGCAGGGAATTACCACCTGAAGATTTTTTCCCTGGCTTACTCAATTGTTAGCTGCTCTGCTTCACACTGCGTAGCCGTAGAACATCTGTTACACACACATTCACTCATTACTGCCTCTCAGCCCCCTCAAAACACACACACACGCACACGCGCACACACACACGCACGCAAACGTACGTACCGCTCCACCGCTGTAGTTTTTTAAAGGATACATTGCTGCCTGAGTAGGGTGAGATGTCAGCCATGTCCTGCAGATCGCCGCACTCAGACTTGATGAGGGACAGGGAGAGCCCCTCGGCTGTGCTGCCAGGGTGTGCTGGTGAACAGGAGCGATGGTGGTGCCCCAGGTGGTGACCGGATGCCATCTTGGTCCTCAGGCTGGTGGTCTCCCTGGACAGGTCCATGGAGTCCGGAGAGGAGCGGTCCTTGCCCGTGTAGCCGCCTGTCGGCGCGCCCAGGGGACTCTGGAAAGGGTAGCCCATGAGAGGCAGTGGGAAGGGGTGTCTGAAGGATGGGGGGCTGAAGCCCATGGAGGCGGAGAGCGAGGATGGGTGCAGGGCGGGGTGGTGGTGACCGCCGTGGGCGCCCACAGCCGAAGACTGGTGGTGGTGGTGGTGGTGGTGGTGGTTGTGGTGGTCGCTCGGTGTCTTCCTCACCACTAGTGGCAGTGCCTCGGTTTGGTCATTGGTGGAGCCCGGAATCCCAGGCATGCTGGCAAAGGTATCTAGTGGATTAGGAATGATGACGTCACCGAAGCACTGCAGCCTCTGGTTGGTGTGGAAGTTGGGGTTGTCGCCATTGACAGCAGTGGGGAATCTTTCAGGAGGTATGGACAGCGTGGGGAAGGCCTGCTGGGGTGTGGGGCGAGGAGGTTTGGCGAAGACCTTTACCACCGTGTCTACTACCTGGGTCATGGCTGAGTTGAGTTCTTGCTTCAGTGTTTCTGCCAGCTGTTTGCCTTCAGCGTGCATCGAGGCGCCCGGGCCCGCCTGTCCTTTGCTCCGGCCGAGCCCCTCCCTCCTTGGCTTCTCTCCGTCAGCCAGCAGCGCCTGCTCCCGAAGCAACGCCCGCGCCCTGTCCAGGAAATGCCCCGGATCCAGGTCGGACATCTCGTTGTCGGAGCGCAGATCGTCTCCGCCCCGGTCGTCTCCGCCGCCGTCGGACCTGGCCGGGCTGTCCTCGGACATGTTTGCTATGTCGTTGTGGAGGTCGTTGTGGAGGTCGGTGTGTTCGGAGTCGTCGGTTGAATCGTAGATCTGAAAGAACTTCTCCTGCAGCTGGCGTAGTTGCTTCTGCATGTCCTCCAGCTGCAGCTTCAGTTGCCGCCGCTCCTCCTGCTTCTGCTCCTTCCTCTGGCACACCAGCTGGGTAAAGCTCTGCTGCTGCTGCTGAGGCAGACGCTGCTTGCGCTTGTTCTCCCGGCTGCTGCTGCTGCCGCCGCATACCTCTCCCCCCCGGGGGCTGCCGGGGGCCTGCTGCTGAGACGGAGGAGGGGGGCAGTCCAGATCCATCTCCCGCTCTCTGTCCATGTCGTGCTCACGTTCGTGGCGGGATGGAATGACCACACTGGGCGAGTGGCTCATACCGCGTATAATGTTCTCGACGCGGGCTCGCTTGGCACGCAGGTGTTCGTCGTTGAGACGCTCAATGTCGAAGGTGGCTAGCCCAGGAGGACGACCGAATGGTGACAAGCACTCCTGAGGGGTGCTGTCCTGGGACGAGTTACTGCAGGCGTCCTCCTGGGGGGCGTCTGAGCTTGCGTTGGAGAGCCCTGATCCGGGGAAGCCCGATTCTCCTCGGTCACCCCTGTCCCCTCTTTCTCCCCTCTCGGGTCCTCCTCCGTTTTTAGCCAGGTTGTTCTTGAGCAGCTGAGAGATAATGGTGGTGCCAGGAAAGGGCATCATGGTGTCCTCATACGAGTTGGCCCTCTTCAGTAGCTTTCGGAGTACATTGGACTTGGACTCGCTGTCACTGGCTGTCACGACGCCAGGCCCACCGTGTGGCTGCACTACAGAGCACTCCATGGAGTCTGCGTCTGATCCGTGGTGAGAGTGGGAGCTCAGAGAGTTCATGGCACTGAAAATGGCTGCTTTGGCGCGGGCAATGTTATCAGTGGTTACTGTTGTGGCTGCTGCTGCTGCTGCTGCGGAGGCTGTGCTGCCCACGGTCCTCTTAACGCCGATGTCCACACGTCTTCGCTTGGTCTGTCTGTTCAGGAGGGAATCGCTGTCATGGTCCGGCATCACGGGCTGCTGCTATTGGGCCATATCCCACAAAACCAGTCCACTATGATCAAAGCCTCTGAGTACCTAAACGCAAAAGTGGAAAATATTATTTTCGAAACAGTGGCACTCTCGCCCTCGCAGTGTCCGTATTCCAAAAGTAAATCTAGGGAATTTCCTTTGCTTTATTTTGAATACGAACTTAAGTTATGTCTCAAGCCAGCAGGCATGTGCTCCTAATATGTTCCTACAAAGACAGGGACATCCATGAATACATTTAGGCAGTGCGGGCCAATGACAGAGGGGTAAAGGGAAGGCGAGATGGGGTCAGAATTAGGCCTTGGCTCTACATTCCAGGGCAAAGTCCTACATTTTATCCTGTCCCCTGTTACACGCCGTGCGACACTGAACCAGTTCCCACGGAACACAAAGCTGCATAAAATTATGATAATTACTTAAGTACTTGTCCTCATTTCCATGTTTGTGCAGTGTGAGCCAACATAGGCGCTATTAACTCTTAAAATAAAATAAATTCAAATTCAAAAAGAAATTGGGTTATTTGAAAAGAAAAAAGATTATCTACACAAACATACCGTATACAAGGGGAGGCAATGCACATGCTAAAACGCACACATCCTGCCCTATAAGTGAGCTCCCATTAGGTCCATTCAATAGATTATTTTCGTTCGAAACCATGTTTACATATTGTATATATTTAAAGCGCAAGTCCTATGTTCACATTAATCAATATGGCCATCATATCGTAACCAATGGGCAGAGTGACACCACTAAGGAAACACAAAATAGGCCTATTGATTTTGGTGCCAGCGTGAGCTCACTTCTGTGTTTTTTGTTTGTCTTTTCATCTGGCAAGGGCAGTTAATTCTGCTCCAATGAATAGGTCACAAGGGTCACCTCTGGCAAGGAGCGAACCAAAGCGCGCCTACAAAAACCCTAATGCCCCTATGAAAGCGAAACGTTTTGTCACTACAGGCCTGCATCAATAATGCTTCGTAAGCAGCAGTGGCAGTGTCTTAGTCAAAGCCACACCAGCTACATTCCCTTCTGAAATGTAAAGATATCACATACTGTTTATCCCGTATGCCCCAGTATATATTATGGAGGTTCGTAAATTTAGAAAGTTGAATATTTTTTTTTATAATCATGGTGCAACAATTATTTTTCCCTTTTTATACTTAATAAAACGCTAGCCCATTTTAACGAGAAGCTCGGTCAAAAAAACAAAACTTAATACAAAACATGACAAATACAAGGCAAGGGTGTTACGTACATTTGACTGATTGTAAATAGTGCTCTAAATATAGTTTGCTTTTTGATAGAGCTTCAAATTGTTTTTTGGAAAAAAAAATAAATAAATACAGAAGGTGGTATGAGTTATTTAAATCTTTGTTTAGTCTTATAACTATTGACTTGACGGGTCATTTTAGAGGCTCAGTTTCATTGATGTGTTGGGGCAACAACAAAAAAAAGTATCCTTTGTTATAACTAGTTATATGATTTTTAATTTAGGATTTATTTATGTTTAAGCATGAAATATATCTAAATATAATTTACATTATCAGTGCATGAGATAAGTATTTTTTTCCCCCGTGTAAATCAGAAGGCTTCCCTTTTCATAAAACCTCACCAGACACAGAACTCACAGGCGCAAACACACACACTCACACAACTTCGCTGTTGGCTTTGTTAGAGACTATGCACAACACAAGTCACAGTGATTGACGATTTTTTTTCACTTGGCACATGTTTACCTCATTTGGAATGACGATTTAAAAACTGCCCAAATGAGTTTCAAGCCGGATATAAAAAATAAAAACAATAACCCTTTAATAAATGGCCTTGGCCAAAGTCTTGACAGGCATATCCAGCAGTTAAGACGGGCGGTGATGCGTATCTAAGAAAAAGACAACTTGACTTGATTGCCTCGGGATCTTAACAATGAGCTTGGAAATAGTCACCAGCACCTGTCTTTTCCCGACCGTGCACCTGTCTTCCATTGCCCATGCGCACTCTCCCTCTCTCTCTCTCGCTCTCTCTCCCTCACTGCCTTCCAAAATAACGCTTTCGTGCAACTATAAAATACACGTATAAACACTGTATGTCTTCTCTCCATTCGCACCCTGTCATTTTATCCCGTGCCTTTAGACGTGTCACCCAAACAGTCAGCTGTTGAGAAACAAAAAGTCAAACAAAAATAATAATAATAATAATAATAATAATAATAATAATAATAATAATACTCTGGAACTGTGCCTGAATTTGTGATCAATTGCACTCTGTTGCCATCGAGAGTCTCATACAGTATATGACCATCTAACAGAGAGAGCATCTGCGTACCCTTATAACGACAGCAGCCTTTTTTTTTGTTTTGTTTTGTTATCACAACTGTATGAACGGGATGCCGCAGAGCCCAAATACACACACACACACACACACCTTGTATCCACTATTGAAATTGTATTTTTTTAGGATAAAGACTAATACTCCGGTTAGATTACGTGCATCTCGTCGCGCTGAGGGTAATACAAAACGCGTTCCCAAACTTACTTTGCAAAGTTTGCAAATCAACTTGATGAGGGGGAAGGTTGGGCTACCGTCCGCGCGAATCACGCTCGGAAAAAGCGCCGGCAGCGCACACCACTCTCACCCCACACCGAGACGCAACGCCGCACACAATGTCGCGTCGCTTTCATTAGCTGTCGATAAACCGAGAATCATTTTCGCCCCAACCATTAATGATGAAGGTTTGATAAGTGCGGTCTATTTCTTTTCCGCCCAGCGCGCGCAGGCGAGGCACGGACCCGAGAACAAGAGAGGGGAGTATATCGGAGGTTACTTACCCTTTAGACGAAGCCGTGGACAACCTGAACTCCGGTGGCAGACAAAAACAAAAAAAAAAAAAAAAAGAAGAAGAAGAAGAAGAAGAGGAGAGAGACTATCGGCAGATCGCGGCGGACGACTGGATGCTGGGATCTAACACTTTCTCAGAGAGCGGAAATTAAAGTCAGCGAGCGCGAGCGAACGGACCAAAACGGGGAGAAGAAGAAGAAAAAAAATATATAGAAGATGATAAGAGGTCTCTCTGCGCGTCGGTCCTCTGCTGTGACTGAGAGACATAGAGAGAGTGTGTGTGAGAGTGAAAGAGAGAGGAAGAGAGAGAGAGAGCAGCTGAGCGAGTGTGTGTGTCCGTGCGTCTCCGAGGCGCACTGGATGCGGAGCTGCTGATGCTGGAGCGCTCCTCCGCCACTAAGATTCACTTTAAGACGCGGCTGAAGGAAACAGGAAGACGTGCGCGTCACGCGCGGCGTGATGTAACTGTCCCAACCTACCAATAAGAGGCGTCCGTCCGGTCCACGGAGCAGCGCACTGAACTTGACCAGGGGAACGGGGACTTGAGCATGCAACCAAAGAGAGAGAGAGAGAGAGAGAGAGAGCGGGGGAGAGGGAGAGAGAGAGAGGGGGGAGGAAAAAAAAAAAGCAAGAAGGAAAAACAACTTTACTTTTCTCATCTCTTTCTTCTCAAATCGCCGACCGTGCGAGTAAGAATCGCCGCGCACTTTGACATCACACCACCTCCTCCGCAATAAAACGCGCAGGCTATATCATATGTCATTTTATTCTCATAGTCTTACACTGGTTAACTATCTCCAATGCTTGAAAAAGCGACAGGGCTGCTCGATTTCGCGAGATTTTAAATTAAGCGTCAATAGAAAAAGAATAATATTTCGATAATAAATGCTGAGAACACTCTTAAAGCGATTTCATTTGCTTGGCAATTGTCGGTAGTGTCGCTCCGTGTTGTAAATGTATTCTTTGCAATTGAGAAAAAACGAGAGGCGATTTTATGTTGAGGGCAACATTACATGAATAACATTTTTTTTCGTGTGTTGGAATTTTTTTTACCAACACACGCGACCCAAGTTGGTGCACGTTTCGATTGGGTCTATTAGAGTTAAAATGCCTTAACATTCTTTCAAGTCCCGTTATTTTCTAATGTTTAGCAGCTTTGTAATTTGAGCCCTTTATATGTTAAAATGAGGAGCCACGGCGCACCCGTATTTTAAACATAAGCATAAAGTCTACAATGGTTTGGTTTTGTTCGGCGCATACAAGCGGTGTCTGACATATTTAGACCACCGTTTCTCATAGGGACCAACGGTAGTAGGTCACTTGGGTATCAGGGGTTCAGAGTGGCATGTAGAGATATTTTACGCGCAGAGTTTTGTCATTGGTGGCTGCAAAGTCTGATTTATGAACAAGCAAAGCGGCACAGAGGCTCCCAGCTTTGCTTTGGAATTTAGATTATCCAGAGAAGCCAATATCTGAGGAGGGCTAAACGTCTCTTTGTGAAATGCCGAGCATCACCATGAAACGTCTGTCACTGGGATCTACAACCTGCTGCCACGGACATATCCCCGTGCGTAAAGGCTGCCCTGACCTCAGAAATTATTATTATTATTATTATTATTATTATTATTATTATTATTATTATTATTATTATTATTATTATTATTATTATTAAGTGAAAGGATTTTTATAAATCCGTGCATTGTTTATCAATTCTTATATTTCCATCCTTTTGTAAAGTTCCCCACCTGTAACGCAGAACCCTGCGGACTCTGACATCTGATCCTTCCCATAAACCAGTTTGACGCGTCTGATTTATGGAACGACGACGGCTGATCGCTCCTATTTCTACCCAAATTAGACTCTTTTATAATTGCACTGCTGTATTGTGCGCCCTGTAAACATGTTAACCTTTGACCTTTACAAACAGGTGTATGCGCAAATTGTTTTGCGATATTGTCCGTAAAAAATCATTTTTTTCTGTGAAATGTATCTTTACGCGTGATACATTTTTTTTGACATCCGTTGAATCATTTTTGGATAATCGAGGTCACGTTCATCTTATATTTCCACTCAACGTGCTTTTCTGTATTAAGGAAAAACTAATGCCGGGGATTAAGTAGATATAATAGATAGATTTATTTGATGAAAACAATTATATTTTTGTTATTATCACAAGACCTATTAGTATTATTATTTCCTGTGAATCGAGCTCCCTTTATTCGTGTGATACACTTAATATACACACATAAATAAACACACTGATAAAAGCAGTTGAGAAAATGCTTTGCACGGTCATTTTTAGTTTGAATTTTTTTCCACCCTTTTTCTCCTCTGATTCAATTGTTGCAACTAGAAGCGTCTTTTTTTAACCCTCTACGCAAACAGGATCCCAAAGTACTTAACGAGAAATCTTATTTTCCACATGCCCACTGTGTCAGGTGCCAAAAGGGAAAAGGCGAGTCTCTTTTCCATGTCGCAAGCAAGTGGTTTTTTTTTAGGACGAACGAATTGCAACGAAGTCAGCAAAGTTTCGTGTCGAGAGTGTCTTTTCCAAAGCAGGTGTCCCGGCCCCTTGCTCCCCTCGCTGGCCTGTGGCTGATTTGGCCTCGGCTCCCCTGGGTGCCGTCGGTGCGCACACGGGCTGGAAAAACAGGCCGGGACATTAAAGACACGCGTGTTTGGAAAAGGAAGACTCGGATGAGGTGCAGGGGAAACGTGTTGGTTGCTCTTATCGCGGCCCATTCCAGGTGGATAGACGCGTGTATTTATTGCAAACTCTACCCCCTCTCCCTCCCCCCCCCTCTCTCTCTCTTTCTCTCTCTCTCTCTAGCTCTCATTCTCTCTCTTTTGCGTGTGCGACACACCTCGATGCCTAAGTCTGATAATGTGCTACGGCACTGCGCTCTGATGGCTGAATTAACTGACATATTTATTCGCGCTATGGCCAGATAAAGAAGCGGGGTGGGGGGGGGAGGGGGGAAACATAATTTCTCCCCGAGGTGTTTTAAACTTACGTGGTTATGACAATCTAACCACAAGTGAATGAAAGTAGGCGCGCGCGCGCACGTAGTGATGATATCCCGGGATGGAGAGAGGAGCCACTGCTCTATTTTTCTCACGTGTAATCAACGGCGGCTCATCTGTGTTTCTATTATTATTATTATTTGGATTGCTATTAATATTGCTATTATTATAACTGAATGGGCGAGGTAAAAAACAACAACAACAACAACACAACAAGCGGAGTTTTCCTGAACTGAAGTTGCTCGAATCATGATTGAAAGAATAAATATTATCTCTGGAGCAGCAGCAGTGATAAAAATGGTCTTAATCAGATAATGACTTGATGAGCTCCTTCAACAGCTCCATTTCTTTTGACTGACAGATTTTCTTTTTTTTTGTGAAAATTATAGAGTGAGAGATAAAGAGAGACAGAGGAAGAGAGAGAGAGAGAGAGAGAGCTATTTGCGAAAACACAAGCGGAGAGAGATGGTAGCTCTAAAAGCTGTTTTGTTCCGGAGAGGTCTCCGGGTCCCTGAATAAAAAGGTTTAGGAGACAGGACATAGGCGAGGAGAGGAGAGTAGGATACATGATTTTCCCGAGTGTTATAAGTGAGTAGGCGTCTGACTCTCATGTCCTCCAAGTCCTTGTTGGGCCCTGTGTGCAGGACTTGATGTATTCAGCCTCCGCCATGACAAAGATGAGGATGCTGCAGGAAAAAAAAAAAGAAAAAAGCATGCACTTGTTTCTGTTGTCAAGGCAAAATCCATTTCCAGAGGGAGTCTGTGTGACCTGGACATGGTATAAGAAAAACGTCTCTGCTGCAGTAAAAATAACAGCAATTTGCAGATATGATTATTAGTAATATAACTTCCAGTGGCAGAGTGTTGCCCCGATGACCCACATCCCTCTTTCTAGGCTGCAAGCAGTGGTGATAATAGAGGGAGGGGATTGTGTGTGTGTGTGTGTGTGTTTGTGTGCGGGTGTTTGTGAGCCAGAGAGAATTTAGTTCTATGTGGCCTGTTTAAGCAAGCTATTCACTGAGAACATACTACACAAACACACTTCCGCACTCATATTCAAATATGCCCTATTTGCATGAATTGGCATTGGGCCACTGTTGCAGAAGTACATGTATGACACAATATGAAGACGACAGTGTTATGTAAGTCCCTCGTGACCTAATGATAAATACAAAAAATGATAACGTGGAACACATTTTGTCATATATAATTTGAGAATTTATATTTATGGATACCCAGCCTTACAGGCTGAATGATAAAAATGTAGTGTCGCAACCATATTGTAGATATTAACAGACCTTGTTTTTAGCATTTTAGAAAAAAACGCTATTTGCTCCCAGATTATAAACCCCCCCTTGCCCGGCCTATGTAGAGGTAATAGGCATAACAGGCAATTAAAAGAATGCTGCTCAGTGATGCTGAAGGGAATATGGCTTCAGTTAAAGCCCATTAACAGCACATAGCCTATATTCCTAATGTCACAATTAAATGAAATCCTCGGAAATGATCTATCCTTTATCAAATGTCTGTTGCTCACATTTGCCCCACTCCTTTGTGATTCCCACAGAAGTCTGATCTAATTGGAATACGTCTTTTGAGCAACCTTGCAAGTGTACGATTGTTAAAAATCAGCGCGTGTGGTAGGAGTCAGGCTAAAGTCAACAGGAGAATGAAGGGCGCGCGCACACCAACGCGCGCACACACAGAGCGCCTTGGAGGTGCTTGGGCGGACGGACATGCTGGGAAATTGCCTGGAACTGTATTAAGCCTGACGTCCTTAAAGCAAACAATGGCACCATGAAATAAGGGCTTATGTGCTCAAAGTCAAAGAGCCCCCTCAGCAACTCTCCCTGTTTATCTCTCCCTCTGTCTGACACACACTCACACGCATGCACGCACGCGCACACACGCACGCACACACACACACGCACGCACGCACCCGCACCCACCATTTCTTAGGGGGTAACACGCTCAGGCAGCTCCATTGGGAGGGGACCAACTTTGCTCCCATGAACTCTCACCTGTCAACACGGAGCAGAGGACTTTACTTGGTAAACACGACAGGACTTTAGCTGTTTACTTCTGGCTCTGACTTGGCCCATTTTATTCACCGCACTTACAGCTGGTTCTACTTGTGCATCTCAAGGCCACGCTTGATTCCTCGCCAGAGTACATTCAATAGCGTGTGACAATTATAATACGTCTTCTTTCCAACTGAATATTTTGTGGGGGATGAGTCATTTTCGACGTGTGTGCCGTAGTGACAGGCTGCGTCAGGCATCCAAGTTGTCTTTTTTTTTAATCAAATCGACTTATGGATTACCTTTATGGCCCACGCTGCTCTCTACTGCCCCACTGAGTATTTTAATGTGTGCCCGAGGGAATAAGGAGTTAATAGGTATAAAATGCGGCTCAATTATTTGTTTATAAGCAGAACCTAATGTATTTGCATAGTATTGCACACTATGGGCCAGTCTCTGTGCTTTTCTTTCTTTTTTTTTTTTTTTTTTTAGATTTCCACAGCTATTATTCTCTGCTGCAGCTATACTGTAAAAAAAAAAAAAGAAAAGAACAGGAGCAGATAAGCGGCAGTCTGTTTTCACTCCTCTGATCAGTGGTAATTATATTTGCTGGCGTGGACGCAAGTGGTCCCCCCCGGGGGGGGGGCGTATTGTACTCGACTCACTCCATGTCATAAAATAAAATTACAAGGAAAGGAGAAGATATCCTACAATAACAGAGGCAAGTCATACAATCAAAGAGTAGCTAAATTAAATCTGAAGGCAAAAAAAAAAGAAAGGGAAAAAAAACCCTCACGGAAAACCCATTAGGGCTGTGATGGACGGGGGCAGGGGGCTTCAAATAAAACGCAGGTTAATGACTTTTTAATAGCTTCTACGACTGTATGGTTAGTTAGCACGCGCTCGCACACGCACTGGCTCGCACGGAACGCTTTTCGCAAGCTGACTGGGGCAATTAGGTGTATTAGTGATCAGTTTACCTGTGCTTCTGCCTTTCCGCACGTCCCCAAATACTACAGAGAGAGGCGTCACGTGGCATGACGTGACGGCTTAAGTAGCTTTAAAGAGCCTCTGTCACCGCACACAATCACCAGTTATAAGTTTAGCTCTGTGCGACGGTGCGCTCTCCTGTTACAGCTAAGGACTTTCACACATCTTGTACCTGTTGACACCCTCTTGCCAAGTTTAGGTATCTGTGTGACCTTTGACCCCCCCCTGTATAGAAGTCTGTCCCGGCACCCAGCAGGCCCCTGCCCAGCAGAGTGGCCTTTTGCTGGGGACCCCTCTTGACCTGTCGCTGACCTTTCATACTCGAGGAGAGTTGACTGCCTTGTGGGAGGTTAGGAGGAGGGTCACAATGTTATGACTGGCTTGTAAACACACACAGACGATGGAGAGCGAGGGCTTCTGTTTACTTTTGGATTTTTACATATTTCTACATATCAAACTACCAATCTGTATAATTTATTTGTGTTAATATATATATATATATGCATATGTTATATAGGGACAATTCAGCATGATTTCATAATCATTCAGTACTTACTTTTACATTATGTCGTTTGTCGTGGAGTATTTAAAAAAATGTAGAGTTGTTCCCTTTACCGCCAGTGTGTATTTCATTTGGAAATGAGTGCCACCTCCCACAACGTTGTTGTTGTCCCAATATTAATTAAGAGCCAGTCATTTTTATATAGAGTGTAATGTATGGGTGCGGCTTGTGATTAATCAGAGTGGCTTGACCATCTATCCTCTGCTGGGCCCCGCATGAACACCCTCCAGCCACAGGTTAAATGCCAGCAGCCAGTATAGTGCTCAAGTCCAGGAACCCAAGTGAATGAACACACATCACGCGTACACAAAAACACCCATACACAAAACGCCACTTACCGTTGAGAGCATGCACCCCAGCATATACACAGACTTGCGTTTACGCAAAAACACACATATACACACACGCATACACACGCGTACACACGCGTACACACGCATACACACGCATACACACGCATACACACGCATACACGCCCAAAGCATTTTCAAAGACTTCCCCGTGGACAGGGGTGTCTGCCAGCACTGCTATAAATCACGTAGAGGCTGGTGCTGAGGGCAAGGCACACCTTGTCCACGTCGCCCCCACTCCTGGGCTGAATAAACCATAACATCCTGCCTCTCGTGCTGCCCGCCGCCCTCCGAGCACGACCCCAGAGGAGACCCCCCGCCCACCCCCTACGCCATCCTCCCTTCCTCCGTCTCATCCCTCGCTCCATCCCTGCCATTGTTCCCCCTCCGCCGCCTCCTCCTCCTCCTCTCCTGTCCAGCCTATCTATCTTTAGGAATTTCAGCTGCTGCAGCGGGCCGGCCTGGCAGGGCTCTGCTTGTTTGGAACAACACACGACCAACCCCTCCCTGCCCATCTTCTTTATAAAACGTTTTTTTTTTTTTTTCCCCTATTCCAATGACTTCCTGCTTGGAGAGTGTGATGTGAGAGATAGAGGCAGAGAGAGAGAGAGAGAGATGGATAGAAAAGGGAAGAAAGCGAGAGCAGCAAAAACAGCAGGAAACAAACGTTTAGCAAGAGGATGCCAACACCCTCATGCTGTCGTGTGCCGGCTCGGTTCAGGTGCTCTGGGCCAACCTGCTCCCCACGCTCCATTTACTTCAGGGTGTGCCGCACTTGGCTGAGAAGGTGCACTCTTCCTTCACGGCCCCCTGTGGAGGAAGTATAATGTTTCTGAAAAGAAAAGGAGAGCGGAGCCAAGTTTGCAGGCTCATAATAGAGCCCCCCCGCCCCACACACACACACACACACACCACCCAACAGAGACATAAAAGCGAACAAAGAATAAAGAATGCGCGAAGCGTTGGGTTATCTGCTGATGATTTCCCTGGATTTTTTTTTTAGTGCTGCAGAGGGAGAAGCTAAGCAAACAATCCACACAGCGGTTGGTTCTTGGCATTCCACGGGAGGTCTTATTGAAGACCAAACCCACAGTGGGAAAGGAAAACTCGGCTGTATGTTGCTTGGCACGCAACCACACAAATGATTACTTCTGCTAAAAATGAAATTTCTAAGTAAAAGACTCCGAATTGCCAATAGATGCACTGGTATGCAACAGTGTGTTTTAATTTAAAAAGAGCAATGAGAAAGGGAGGAGGGGGGGGGCGACACCTGTTTAGATGTAAGAATTTCGATTTTTGGAACAAAGCTGCTATTTTTTATTATAATTTTTTTTTCCCACACCTACAAAACACGTGTGGGTCTTCAACAGCGCGCGCACGCACACACACACACAGGCCCAAATCTCTCCCTAACCCCTTTCATATGCCCGGATACATCCACCAGAACGCCAGAGGAGCCTTAAGAGGACAAGAATAGCGAGGCATGTGCCTATTTGTGGCATCATTGTCAGCGAGATAAAAGATCTCACTGTTATTTTAGCACACGCTCACACACACACACAAACACATTTGCACACACATGCGCACCTGCATGAGAAATCCTACTCTGCATTTATTACCGTTATCAAAAAGGGTAATGTCAACTGATACACGTTGGTCACGGGGTACAACCACTAAAAACTAGAATATGCGCACATGCAGAGGAAAACTCAGCTGTCACTCTTTTTCTCTATCTCCCCCACACACACACACACACAGACACGAAAACACACACACACACACATGTACACCCCCATTGTGCAGTTATTAGCCAGCAGACCTAGGCACACTGTGCAGTTCCTAGAAGAGACGGCAGAGTAATCTCCTTTTTATGTACCCATAAGCAGCTTGGTTCTGCCAGTTCGTTGTACTGTGTGCGCGCGCGTGTGCGTGCGCGCGTGTGCGCTCCATGCCTCAACCATGGGTTAACCTGACTATAAATGAGCGGCGGTGGCACCTGTGCCGGTACAGATCCAGTGTTGGGTCACAATTCCCTGTCCCATAATAGGTGTCTCTTTGTTCTGTTGGAATGAAGAGCGGCTCTGAGACCGATGCCGCCTACTTTGTCCCGCAAAGGTTCTGAGATGGACTCTTTATATCTCTGGTACAGCTTGTATTTTCCCGCCGCAGGGGAGGTACCTGTGGGATTGGTGTGGATGTCTGGCGTACGGGATAACACCTTCGACGTGAAGATGCTTAAGGGTGGTATCCCATAGTTCGCTCACTTGAAAACTATACTGTCGCGGTGGTAGCATGAAGGTTGTTTTTTCCAGGTTGTCATCAGCAGCTTCTTTGGAAGTGCTTTGAGTCGACCTGATTTTCGATATTATTTCCGTTGTTTGAATGTTTTCTCTTTCTGTTTCTCTCTTTTCTCTATGGTTTTTAATATCTTAAATGGAGTGACGCTAAATATAGTGCGGGCATTCGTGGTCCCCAGATGATGGATCTCGCTCGCCATGGCAATCCCTAGACTTGACATCCTGTGATTTTTTTTTATTTTTTTTTTACAAAATATCTGGACGACTGTCGGGGAGATTGCCGCAGTATTCATGTAGACTTAATGATGAAGCGAATTTAAATAACTTTCCTTTTTTGTAATCCTGTAATAAGCTACCATCGATTGTAAAATGGGGAACACTTTTTACTTTATTCAAATGGTGGTGCTTGCATTGTGTTTGCTTCAGTATTAACCACGTAGTTCTACTATTGTTGTCGTATTTAATACGTTGATGGTGTCCTCACTCGACTTCCCTCTCATACACACAGGCACGCGCGTACACACACACTCGCGCGCGCGCACGCACACGCGTACAGACAAAGTCACACTAGCGCGTACTAACACGCATTGCGCTTGTCGGTGTCTAAGCCGGAGGACAAGTGATTCCTGGGGCTGTTCCTGCTCCTCCTGGCCTTTTCCTTGCAGGAATCTCTCCTTCCTGTACGGAAGTTTATCGTGGTCAGCCTGCCTGTCACTGACGCCTCCCAGAGGAAAGTGACAGCGGCTTAATTCACCCGCTGACCCGTAAAGAGGACGGAGGGGAAAAAAAACAAAAAACAAAAAAACTACTGACAAGTTTGTGTGTGTGCGTCTGGGTGTAACCTGACTAAGGGTTTCTTTTCTTTCCAGTAAGGAGGCATGGGGATTCTTGTTCATTCAGCACAAGCTGTGTGTAGGTTTGTGTGTGTGTGTGTGTGTGTGTGTGTGTGGGTCATGTGTGTTTGCACGGTGTGTTATGTCCTTAAACTGACCCCTGGCCGACATGAATGCATCTTCATTTCCTCTTTTCAGTCTCTTTTGTGTGCCGGTAGAAAAAAAAGAACCGGACAAATCCCCACATCAGCCAAGTGATGAGCTTTTATCCGAGGGCTTGTTTGTGTGCTTGCGTTTTGCCTTTTCGATGTCACAGTTGAAGCTGCGCTGCCTTGAAGAGAATGAGCCCGATATTTAGATATAAGCACAGGAAGATGATGGCCACCTGTTGGGAGGAGCGACTCGGACCCAGGAGACCCAGGCACTGGCCTTTTCTTGACCCAGTTTGGGGTTTATATTCTGGGCCTTCTGATCCCTCCGCTCTCCCCCTCAGCGCGGGAGTTCAACTGATAGTCCTGAGATTATCGAATGGTCACTCAAGAGGGAACGAGAGGGAGCGAAGTGCTGTCCACTTAGCTGAAGATTATCCTTTAAAAGGAAGGGATAGCAGTGGAGATGGAGGAGAGAAGGAGAGAAAAAGGATGTGCTTAAGAGATGGATGGAGGGGGTGGGTGGAGAGAGAGAGAGAGAGAGAGAAAGAGAGAGAGCGAGATTGCGGGGACAGTCAGAGTGATGGAGAGAGGGCCAGTGAGTCATATGGAAATAAAGTGTGTGTGGGAGAGGGTTAACAAAAAAGCGAGGAGAGAAACGCGGCACGGAGGGAAAGGCATCTAAATGAAAAGCTGAGATGGAGGTGAGGCGACGGAGCGAGAGAGAGAGAGAGAGAGAGATGGAGAGATAAGGAGATGAGGAAACAGGAAGGATGGGGACAAGGGCTGGATTAAGCAGTAACAACAGAGTTTATGAAGTGTGTGCTACTAAAACGGAAGACCTGTTCCAGCGCTTATTCAGCCACATGTAGTGTTCTATCTATCCTTACCAAACATGTGCAATGGAGAACCGAGCACGGAATCTGATTCTAGAGCCGATTTCTAAAGGGAAAGAATCCGGAAAATTAAAAATTCTAACCTCACCCAAAGAGGGCGCATACTTTAGAGTTTTGACGGTTTGTCATTTACGGCGTATGAAAGGTTAATTGCATTTTTGTACCTCCACAGATTCGACCATAAAGCGCCTCAGTAAGGTGTTTTTCGTGAAAAGGTTGGTTATAGTCCGTAACTGTTGTGTGTACAGCAACAACACATGGGGATGAGGACCAAAGATAAACCGGGAAGTCAGTCAATTTAAACTGATCGTCTTCATTTGCGAACTAACTACAATAAAAGTCCCACGCGAACGGGAACGAGGCCTCTTTCGTCTGAGCGTCGCATACTTTTTCTCCGCAATTGTGGAGGCGCTTGTGTGTCTTGCCCCCCCGCCTGACGTCCCGCTTTTTTTTGCTTTGTTGTTGCTCGCGTGGCGCACACCCGAGCTAAATCATCTGTTCCTTTCCCGAACCCCCAACTCTATATTACTTGGTGGTTTTGGTGCACAGTGAACCAGCAGGAACATTACTGTGGGGGGGGGGAGATCATTCCCCATCGTTTGATTGGATCAGTGGTCCTGCCAGTGTCCAATTGTTGTTACCCCCCCCCGTGTGTGTGTGTGTCTCTCTCTCTCTCCTCCGAGCAGAGGACGTTCTCAGTGGTGGGAGTAGAAAGGCTTCAAGGAGGAGGGCTGGGGTGGGGGGGGGGCTCTTCCCATGTTAATCTCCTCATTTTTCATTTCTCTTACCATGCGGGATTAGGATGATTTTATTTAAAGTGTCAGCTTGAGCCACCGGATTGAGAAATCTGGATTTCATGGGGATTATTATTACAGATAAAAAATGCGTGCGTGCGTGCGCGCACCCGCACACACGCACACGCACACACACACACAAACACCGCTTTTTCTCTTCTCTTTCACTCACTAATGACCTGCTTGACCAACAAATGGCATTTATCCTCAAACTCAGTGCAAGGGGGTAGAACAGACATTCTGATGCACTGAAAAAGGCCTGTCTGTGGATGTGGCTTAGATCGCATGGTGTCTTTGCCAGTTTGTGGCATATTTATTGCGTCCAAGATCCCAGTGACTGGAAAGAAGACATGGACACGCACGCGGTTTTGAGTAACTTTGTGCCAGGGTCATCCCTTCGTTCTCTCTCTCTCTCTCTTCGCGCGCACGTTCTCCCGTCACCCCAGGCCAAGTGAAATGAGGTGAACAGACTCGAACCAAAGCTTCCCTGTGCTCTGTGTGAGATTTATTTTTATTTATCTAATCTACATTAGGATAAGGCTTTCACCGCTCAGGGGGAGGAACAAAAAAAAAAAAAGAAGACAAAAAAAAAAAAACACCATCACCTTTTCATCCTCGGGCCAAGCCTTTTATTCCTCCTCTTCTCATTACATTAAAGGATGAGGGAGGCCGTACAGTGGCTGAGCGGTATTTAAAGACACCATCCCCTTCATCTGCTTAATTTCTCTTTATTTAAGAGGCTCCCTCCTCCCTTCGCCGCTCCCTCACTCTGTTTAATTTCTCCTCATCTAAAGACACCCTCCCGCAATCTGAATGATTGTACTTCCTCTCCCTGCAAACGCCACTGGGCGAGTTAGTGACTGCGAGGGGCCTGATCCAACCTTTGCGATGGCGACTTGGCTCTTTGGCGGATCGAAGCTGCCTTGCGGTGACTCTTTCACTATCTGCTCTAACGCTCCCTTTTAAAGAGGTCACCAGACTTTTACAACCCTTATAGTGATATTCTGCGTGTCTTTCTTTGGAGGGTGAACCCACGTCTTTGCTAAATTGTATGTATGTACTGTATGTGTATGTATGTAATGTATTTGCTCTTAAAATACTTACTCCGGTTTTCAGGTGGCAGTGATTATTTCGACTTTTTTCTTTTATTTTTTCTCTTCGCCCCTCAACAGAGCGAAAGAACCACGACGTGGTCTTTTGGCTAGATTTACTATCTCAAGTATTTTAGTGCCTGGCCGTCCAGTGTTCGCAAGCGCAGGAGTGGCATTTCCAGGCGCAGAAAGAGGCGGCGAGACGAGCGCTGAGAGTTCATCCCGGCGAATAAGCACACGCGCACGCCCGCGCGCGCGCGCACACACACACACACACGAAGTATACGCACGCACATTTTTAAGAGCAAGGTCTTGGGAAATAGGTTAAGCAGGCCGGGATCACCTCGCTGCTCTCTCCCAGCTTAGAAGCACCGAGAGGGCCGGGTGGGAGGGATGGGTGACGGAGCTGGAGAGAGAGAGCATGATGGTTGACGAGGGGCGAGGGGAGGGAGGGGGGGGGGACGTTGATGGCGAAATCTTCCAGGGGACATCTGTCACAGTGAGCAACTTGTGAGCTGCTTTTTTTTCCAGCCCGCTCTGTGACCCAGGGATTCTCTTGCATGACTGACCGAGAACTATGAGAGTTTTAGAGGGGGTCTTAGCCCCTGCTCGTGGCCTGGGAGACCCCATTCGGACAAGTATCATTGTACAACTCGATCATATCCTGCGCACAATGCAGGATAATACTGGACATACTGAATAACACTGTCTGCTGCTGAGTTTTCAAGTGCAGGGAATAGTGGGCGCACGCACTAATGGGACCGGGGCAACGACTCTCGACTCTTTCCCGTCATTGATGGCTTCATGAACGCGCCATATGACGCGTCCGTTGAGGTTTCGTCGCCATGTGTCCGCGGATGCCGTTGGTGCTGAATAGAGAGCTGCACGTCGTAAAAAGTGCATGCATGAGAGCGTTTCTCCCCGCCTCGCAGGTGTTTAAGCCGTACAGTAAACAACAATAACGCTATACACGCAGAAGTACACACACACACAGCACAAAAGGCTCATTGTGTGTTGCTGTGTGTCCCCTCACCCATCCTTCTTAATCTGGGATTATGGTATTCCCACCGTGACGGCAAGAGAGGAAACAATGCTTTATTTCATGGGAGGAAATGTGCAATAATGATGTTAACACCTCAATATGCCTTATTTAACTCCATCACTCTCTCTCACACACACACACACACACAAGCAAGCGCACACACACACACACGCGCGCAAACACACACATGCAGACACACAGTTTTTTTTTTGTATTTGTTCCCCCCTCTTTTGCTGAGCAAACTTTGACAGACACACACACACACACGCACGAATCTCTTTGGAAATGTAATCCAGCCTGAATTTTAGAAATTGTAGTCAAATCTTTTTGACAACCTAATGTTTGAGTGTGCGTGCGCGCCTGCTTGTTAGCGCGTGTGTGTGTGCGAGCGAGAGGCAGAGAGAGAGCCTTTGAGCCTTATTGTGAGCATACACTATACTGTATCGCTGCTCCCGCGGGATGTAATCCGACCCTAAAATGTCCATTAACACACTATCAAAGCTATTCTTCTCCGTTGTGTCACACTTCCACGAGCCATTTGCGGCTTTAGTGCTTCTGCTGTCCGGCCTCTTTAATGTAGTTCACAGTGTCTGTCTGGATAAGGAGATTTTTTTTTTTTTTCACATCCTTGGCCTTGAAGCCAAAACACTGATCGTGTGAGATTAGGTATCGGTGAAAATACGAGTCCAGAACAGAATGTTTTCGCACAGTATTTTGGTGTTTGCACCCCCCCCCCCCCCCCCCCCCAAAAAAAAATCATAGAACGCTGACATAGAAATCCCAATTTCCTGTTGGAATTTGGAGATGAGGACCGGTGGATTGGACCAGGTGCTCCTGTGTTTGAGGGGCAACGGTGTGCTGGTCTGTGAATAAGACCTCTAATGATGGCTGTATTTTTTATTGTGAGGCCTCAGGTGCTGCCAGTGTCACGCATGGACACTCGTGGCACTGGTGTCCTGATAAGGAGTTTTTTTTTTTTTTTCACATCCTTGGCCTTGAAGCCAAAACACTGATCGGTGAAAATACGAGTCCAGAACAGAATGTTTTCGCACAGTATTTTGGTGTTTAAACCCCCGTCCCCCCCAAAAAAAATCATAGAACGCTGACATTGAAATCCCAATTTCCTGTTGGAATTTGGAGATGAGGACCGGTGGATTGGACCAGGTGCTCCTGTGTTTGAGGGGCAACGGTGTGCTGGTCTGTGAATAAGACCTCTAATGATGGCTGTATTTTTTATTGTGAGGCCTCAGGTGCTGCCAGTGTCACGCATGGACACTCGTGGCACTGGTGTCCTGGCACACACACCGACCAACCAGAGACAGGCCAGGACGCAGTGCGTGCGTGCGTGCGCGTGTGTGAGAGATCGTGTGTGTGTGAGAGTGGGAGAGGGAGAGAGAGAGAGAGAGACAGAGAGAGAGAGACTCTTCTGCCTAAGAGATGGTCAGTGTTGGTCTGGAATGCAGATGAGTGTAATGGCGATTCCACCGTGCTAATGCTAATCTCTTTATGTTACATATATAATCTTTGTTCTATGGCATCATTTCCTGCCGGCCTTTCGTATAGGGCTTATTTAGGTCATTCAGCGCATTTTAATGCCTGATAAAGATGAGCAAATTATTACCACCATCACCATTTAGATAAATAACAGCAGAACTCCTTAAAGCCACACACACACGCACGCACGCACGCACGCACGCACACACAATTACTTTTCACCATTTGTTTCTCACCGTCCACATCAGTGCGTTTGAATTTCAGACACATTTAATCACGGTAAAAGCGCAGTTGTGAGTTGATGTGTACGTGCGCGTATTTATGCGCGTGTTGCCACATGTATGTGCGCGCAGGCGCGTGCGTGCACACCAGCTGTCTGATCAGTAATCAGTTAGCAGTGGGCTAAT
Source organism: Colistium nudipinnis (assembly GCA_016785305.1). NCBI lineage: Eukaryota > Metazoa > Chordata > Actinopteri > Pleuronectiformes > Rhombosoleidae > Colistium > Colistium nudipinnis. The sequence goes on from JAFBJU010001486.1 coordinate 350,414, forward strand.
GCAGCCTCCTTAACCCAAGGGCCTCATAAGACCGCCTCCGGCCCAGCCCCCCCTCTCTGCCAGGGACAAATCCATTACCCAAAACAAGGACATCAAATGTCAACAAATACTTGCGCACACACAACGCACGCACGCACACACACACACAGATTGAATACACTGGCTTTAAAATATGCGTATTTGATTGATGTCATGATAGCAAAGGAAATGCTCAAGAAAACACATTGGCAAAAAAAATATTGACCGCGATTAGATTTTATTCTAATGCCATGTTACTTCCTGCATTTGGACCGGCAAGTTTTCAGAGAAATCTTTGAGCAACAATTCCCCAGTAACTTTTGGACAAACTCTTAATTTTTAGGAATAAAAATGAATATTAAAGAAAAAATTATATTCTAAGCAGTTTTAATTATTTTTTTTTGAACAAGGGCAAGCAGCCTTTAAAGAAAATGAAAACCCCCTCCAAAGGGGTTTGTCAAGGGCTGTGTGACCAAACCACTGTTCTACAAAGGCGTACATAAATAGCACATAAACTGCTCTGAAAACAGCCCCTCAGAAGTGGTACAAAGACTGCGGTGGCTCCCCGAGGGCCCGCTAGTAAGCAGCAGCGTTTACATATCGCCGGCCCCTCGTAGCATGTACAGTGATCTGGCAGGTTGGGGAGCTTTGATGGCCCGTCACCCAGCAGGTCGAGTGTGCCGATCCCCAGGGTGGTGCCGCTTTCTGGGCCGTCCTCCTGCCCGGGTGACAGGGCCCCCTTCCGGAAACCTCCCTTGTGCCCGTACCCAGCAGATGGCCTCAAAGAGGGACCAGAGACACGGGGCCAACATCCAGCTCTCACACAGAGGAGCAGAGGAGCAAATGGCCTGTTAATATTTCATACAAACACTCTCACTCATCTCGGTGCGAGGGAACGGACGGGACTGGGAGAGCAGCGTTGGTGCGTGTGTGTGTGTGTGTGTGTGTGCGGACGTAGTAGCGTGTAGTTGGGTATCTGGGAAAATCAAAGAAATTATTATTTTTTTGTTTATGAAATATGAATAGTTTTCCCACTCAGAGGTGCGTCGTACTTCGACTCCTTTTGCATAGTAATCCGTAATCACGCTTGTTTGTCGAAAAAAAAAGTGCAAAAATAAAATGTACAAAATAAACGAGAGAGTTGCGCTTTACTGCAGGCCGAAAATCGACCCCCGTCCTCACCAAGGCACACAGGCGCGCACACAGCCGGCGCCCCAATTACGCACGGCACCAGACCCTTCCTTGAGCCTCTGCTGTATCTTGCGAGCGCAACCTGTGCGCTAATAGCCCATAACCCCTGTACAGATCAGTGGAGGTTATGCTGTTTGCTGGCGGGTAATTGCCCTCTTCATCAGTACTCTGTCTGCGCAGGCGGCACCGCGGCCAGCCCCGAGGTCCTCCTGATGTCATTAATGTGTGATTAGGGCCGGTGGGGAGCAGCAGTTAGGAGGTTAAAAAGCCCCCGACAGCCCTCATCATCGGCGAGGAAACCCTGAGACTGATGTAGAGGCCGTGCAGATGGGCGAGGGCCGGGCGGCTGCCCAACTCCTAACTTGTTATTCCTCCTCGCCTTCCAAAAAAACAAAAAAAATAAATAAATCACGCCGCGCCAATAAAATCCGAGCGGATCCGTAAGACATGCAAATAAGAGTCCTTACTGTAAACATAGCTTGTTTTGATTGACGGAGACATCATGTCATCAGAGCCGGGAACGCGGCGATTAACACCCTCAAACCGGCAGAACTTTTGTCATCCCTTTTTTTTTTTTTACTTGATGACACTGATTGGACGTGAACATGACGAGCCGGTCTTGGGAATTGGGGGGAAAAAAAAATGTAAAAGTTCAACAATCTAAACTACAACCGAAGGCGCGCGCGCGTAAGTGCTCAATCATGTCCGGGTGTTCAGGGGTTTCCTTTAAGTTGTCATCTTTAATACATGAGACGATTTCCCTGCCTGACTGTGCAACAAAGTCATTTGACTGGGAGGAAAGATGAAATATAAATCAAGCGTCCCTCTCTGCCCCCTCCCCAGTGAACAGGTGGCTGAGTTGAATGGGAGGGTGCGCTAACTTGGCTGTCACCGTGTTTTCCAACCGAACCGCTGCCTTCTAAAGCCAAACCACCGTGAATTATACATCTATGGCAGTAATTCTCTCAGAGGAGAGAGAGAGAGGGAGAGAGAGAGAAAGTGAGAAGGGGGGCGGGGGGGGGAGGGGGGGCGCGAAGAGAGCGAGAGAGATTAATGGCCGAAGCGGTTGTTTTTGACGCGGCGATCCTTGGCTCCGCTTCCTGCCCGCCGCTTATTGGCTTTTCCGAGCACATTTATTTATTTCGTTAACAAGAGAGAGCGGCCGCGTCGCTGTCACTTTTTTGGCTCGCCCCGGTGCCACGGCAGACTTGTCATCTCCTGCACCGCGGCGTGCGCCTTTGAACCCCGCCACCGACTACAGAGTGAGAATATTAATAGTGCAACAAACAAGACTTTAAAAATAGCAGGGTTCTGTCGCGGGCCAAATGTCACTGACACTTTTTTGTCCAGCAGGCTGAGCGGCAGGGGCGGGGGGGGGGTTGGGTCGTGTGGTGCGGGGAAAAATTGCGCGTTGTGGTGTTTTATGACATGAGTTTTCAAGGACTTCAGAGGGGGGGGTTGGGTCGTGTGGTGCGGGGAAAAATTGCGCGTTGTGGTGTTTTATGACATGAGTTTTCAAGGACTTCAGAAGTTAGCAATCAAAACGCGATACCCCATGTTACTTTGCTACCAAAGTTTGTAAAAACCAATTCCAACTTCGCCGATGTGTTTTTGCGAAATTCTTTTTCTGCCCCACTTCTTTCAATTTCTTTTCATCTACAAAAAGTGAGTGTGCGAGCGTTGTTAGAGAGACGCCTGCAGGCAGCTTTTAATTGCAGAGGTTGTCTCACGTCATCAATAAGACACAATAGCGACTACAGGATACTTCATTCAGTACAACGGAGAATACCGACATTTTGATGGCCGCGAAAATATTAATTATTGCGGGTCTTTTCCGACTTTCACTTGAAAAAGAAGCTAAAAGCATCACGCCGTGTGTTTTCTGATGACATTTGAATGGGCCTTGCGACTCAAGTCGTCTTCACAGAGAAAAGTACCTTTTACCTGTGCTACTTTAAAATGTACTCTGAAAGGAAAAGGCTCAGCGTGAACATTTCAGCCAATGGGATGTTATGAATAGTCAACCCACAGACTAATCTGTATTCAGTGCCCTGAGGGAGTCCTCCCAAAGGGCCGTTACCGGCTTAGCCAATCAACGCATTCAAGTCAGTTTCAACACAGCGCGGCGTGTTCCAACATAATCTGTCCAGGAGGTCGTGACCTCCACGTCCCCTGCCCGCGGAATAAAGGGGACCTCAGGCCGGGGATGACAGGAGAAGTCTTCCAAGGAGTTCATGTTACCACATGTCATAATAACAAGAAGCTACTGTTCCCCCGCCAGGCTCCTTCCTCCTTTGTCTTGGAGGGGCTCTGGACGGGGGCAGGCAGGACGCGCTGGCAGAGCTGAAACTGAATATTATCATAGGGGGGAATCTTGTCTCATGTTACCGAGCGGCGAGGCCGGCTACCCCGGGTGCACTGCCACGTCACCTGACAGGAACGGTTCACTTTTCGAACACTCCACCACCGGCGCCTCATCGCTTTCATCTACGCTTTCCCGTTTCCTTCCTCTGGCCTCTTTGTGGTCTTATTCGTAAGCGCTGCACACCTTTTTGCGAGTGCGCGCCGCACACTCGCCCGCAACCGTTTACCGCTTAACTCCCCCCGCTCTCCCTTCCCGGCGATTGAGAGGTCAATATCTCACTTTACAGCCAGCTACACTTTCCTCTGTCACTCACGGCTCCCGGTCCATTCAAACTGCGGGTTATCTCAACAAAGGAGTCCGCAGGGGAGCTGCCCGGGGCCTTCCGCTCACCCACACAAGCACACACTGGATCACATGCGCGCACACACGCGCACACACACACACACACACATAACGCCCGACAGTGTGAGCTGCGGCGCTGGTCGTAGCTTGACGGGTGCTTTGTGCCCGTCCGTCAGCCGGGCCCTGGGTCCTGAAGATACCTTCAGTCAGCGAGAGCGGGCTCCCTGAAAGGAGGGATTCACACAGCTCTGAAATATCGATGTCAGGAGGGCACCTGGAGCACGCCGACCTTTTGACCTCTCCTGTACATTCTGCGTGCAGAGGAGGAGGAGGCCGGGAGGTGCGGCCAGATAGAAGAGCCTGGCCTATGTTTGTTTTGCCGGTTTCTTTCGCCCGGAAATAGGTTTGAAATGCACGACAGCCACGACGTGGTCGACTTGTTAGACCAAAAAGTTCACGCGCAGTTTTATTTTATTTTCTTTTTCCTTTTTTTCTTTTAGAATGAAAATGAAAAAATCTCTCAGCAAAGGCCAGACGCCATGATGCCAGCCTTTGACTCTGGGCCAGAGAAATGGAGCGATGAGAGAGAAAGATGCAGGGGGAGGGAAGGGGGGAATGGGGTCGGAAGTTTGACATTCCTGCGGGCGATGTGTGTCTCGTCAGTGAACGCGTTTGGATTCTTTTAACGGGAGTCGATACCCCCTTCCGCTTCCCAAGCACTCGCTGCGAGCCGAGGCCGGGGTGATGCCATTGAACGGGGACAATGGGTCCTCTTAAAAGGCAGCTTTTAACTGGGCGTGCGCGCGCGGATATCAATACAGGCGATAGTTTTCCATGTACGAAGATCAAACGCCGAAACACTGGGTGAATTCGCAGCGAAGAAGCACGGACGGTTAAATAAACGGAATGGCTGCAGGGAGTTTAGTTTACAGGGGGGGGGGAAGTGATTCTTTTTTTCACTCTTGTACAACATTCAGGCATTTACTTTCTGTCCCTTTTTTCCTCTTTTCCCTCGGTCCTCCCTTTCTCTTTTTCGCTCAGACACACATGCTCCAGCGTACGCTCTTCAAGTTTAAAGCGCCCGTTTCAAAGGCGCCCGGGCGCCCGTATCCCTGCTTTAGACAAAAGGGCCAGCTCTTAGGAGATAGAGGGGACATCTGAGGCAGAGAGACGGGGGAGACGGACGCAAAAAGGAATGAAAGGGAAATCGGGAGGTGGGAGAGCAGGGCTGGAGAGACGGAGGGTGAGAAGGGGGAGACAGAGAAGGAGAGAGCGAGGGAAGAAGGGAAGGAGGGGACCACGATTGCGCGCTTTCAACTGCCTTTTGTGGGCCTCTCTGCAGATGTCACCAGCTGTTCCCTTGCACGGAGGGTTCCAGAGCGTGGAACATCGCCTCCGGCCCCGTCCTCGGCCACCTTTCAAGTGTCAATCAGACAGGAGGGGTTGTGGGTAGGGGGGGGGGGGGGACCGGTTGAGGGAGACAAGAGACGGGGGGGGGGGGGTTCAGGGGAGGGGAGGGAAGGGGGGCCAACCCCCGGGGCTTCGGCCACTGTCCGGAGNNCCCCCCCCCCATTTAGCCCCCCCCCCCCCCCCCCCCCCAACACACACACATACAACCCGCTCAATAACAGAGAGGATGGAGCCAGCCGTGTGCGGTGTGCAGACAAAAGAGGCCCGTGGGCAAGGTTAGCTGGAGATCACACGGCTGCTAGGCTACTGCTTCCACAGCCCTACCGTTAGCCCATAGTGTTAGTGATTAGTAATCATCTCCCCCCCCCGTAATCCCCCCCCCCCCCCCCCCCACACACACACACACACACCCCCCCAGCACTCCTTGGTTCAACACATGCAGAACCGTGAGGGTGACCTACGATTAGATGTGCGCGTTGCAGTCGGGAGGAGGGGATGGCGCGGCGGTGGGAGCGAGGGGGGGGAAACAAAACAAAAAAAAAGTTGTTGCCGCGATGGGACGAGCAAACATAAAAGAGGCCTACATGTGGCGTGATTGACACCGAGACAAACGGTGTCTAACCATGAGGCGAAGGTGCGCTTAACACCGCTTAACCTTGTAGCGTCTGGTCGGGCTGACATAACTCCAAGACACTTTTATTGACAACATCAATATCTACTGCACTCCTCTGTGTGTGTGTGTGTGTGTGTGTGTGTGTGTGTGTGTGTGTGTGTGTGTGTGTGTGTGTAACCTTCTGATCCAGCCGGGGAGGGGGGCGAGGGGGTGACGGCGCTGAAACCCGACGGGGCAGAGCCGTTTAATCACCCAGACAGGGTCAGTCGTAGAAACCCGCCGACGGGAACCCAAACAGTTCGCCCGCCGTTTACATTGGCAGGCAAATCTGCATTTGAAAGATGGCGCGGCTGTCGCATGGACAGCGATATGATCCGCAGCCTGGAAAAACACCGAAAAAGTCCCTCGCTTTATGGACAGCTTAAAGTGAGAGTTGCGGCCTCTCAATGCATCTTATCAGGCAGTTGGAGTAGGTCTATTATACACAATGTTGCCGCTGCCCCGCTGATAACCTCTGTGCCGAGGCTGTAAAACAAAGGCCTTTGAAGAGAAGAGGAACCGGTGGATTGAATGTGATTTATGTCCTTTAAAAACAAGACGGCTGAGCAGAGGTCCCAGACCGTAGCTGACCTCGGCGTTTCATTTCCTCGTCCTCTTGCGCCTGTCCCACCCCCCACCGCCCAGGTACGCGAAAAACACGCGTATACCTCAACATAGGGCGTGATTTCGTTTTGTCCCCAGGAGTAAACTGGCAAAGGTGTCAAAGAGGGGGGGGGTATGAAGAATATATATTGAAAAGATCACATCATAGCTATTATGATACGAGAAGCAATCAGAAGACGCATTGTTTTTGTTGACAGGCTCCAGACTGACCGTCTAGACCAGAGAGCGGCACTTTATGAATGAAAGGAAACCATTTGTATGTATAGAAAGCAGTTTATATTGAGTCGCGTGTTGTGCATCTGGTGTATTTTTTAAACAGCCTTTTATATTGATCTCAGAGGGAAAGCTTTTTAAAAAGGCTGTGTGTGTGTGTGTGTGTGTGTGTGTGTGTGTGTGTGTGTGTGACTTCTCATCAAAACGAAACGGTGCATGTGTATCTGTATTGTTAATGTCTAAACCCGACCAGTAATCGCCTTGTGGTTTGTATAAATGGACCACGGGGATATTTCCCGACTGGTTGAACAAGAGATGACCCCTCTTCACACTGTCGTCGCACAACAAAAGGAGGCCAAATCGCTCCTGCCTGTCAGACATGTAGCAAAACACAACTTCAGTCACAGGGGCCAGCGCTTTTTCCAAGGGGCAATATCCTCGGGCATTAATCACCCCAGTCATAAATCAAAAGAGCGTGACCACCCCTCCACTTCGCCACCCCGCTGCATCCCTCCTTTACTTCCCTCCCCCTCTTCTCCCCTACACAACACTTTTCAGTCTCCACAGTGAGGAAAAAGTTGAAAAATCATAAATCAAAAGAACGACCTCAGCTATCCTGCCACACGCCATTGCCACCCCCCCCCCCCCCCCCCCCCCCCCCCCCCCCCCCCCCCCCCCCCCCCCCCCCCCCCCCCCCCCCCCCCCCCCCCCCCCCCCCCCCCCCCCCCCCCCCCCCCTCCTCTCTGTTCCCCTGCTGCCATACCAACCCTCTCATCCTCCTCGACCCCTCTACCCATCAAAGTTCATCAAACGCGTCAGAAATCAAGAGTGGCTTCCTCAATATTTCCTCATCATCCACCGCCCCTTCACCCGGATTTGCAGTCACCAGTGAGCAGGCCGTACACCCACCTCCCGCCTGAGGTGAGGGGGTCACCGCAGGGTCTGAATGTGTCTTTGTCTCACCCAGACTGAAGCTCGGCTAACTTTGGAAGCCCGACTGCCTGCCCGCCTGCGGAGGTGGCCCCGTGGTCACCGAGTCCCATGTTTTTCTGATCCCCTCCTGCAGAAGTGGAAAATAGCAGGAAACGTATATCTGTCATTGTCCATTCAGGAGATCACCTGTAAGGAAACGGAGCGGCCAACAAGTGCTGACACAATCATCCCTGCGCTTAGCAACACATCCTGATTCCGGCCCAGACGCGAGGGACCATACAGTACGTCTGAGCTGCTTCGCTTCCTGCCCCACAAGGCAGAGGCGGGCAGGGGGGGGTGGGGGGGGATGGACGGCAGGTTATCACAGGCTGAAGAGGGGAATTCTGAAGAGAAAAAAAAAGAAAGAAAGACTTTTGTCCTCTGGGCTCAGATGAAGGATTGAAAATAATGGTCAGGCAGAAAATCAAGATTGTATCTTGTTTTTCAGTGTTTGTTGCAAGAGCCACAAACAGCAATGTGTCAAATAGAAAATGGTAAAACAAAAGTCACAGGAAATGCCAGGAAATACACATGCCAGATATGACCAAAATGAGCCAGTAAGCTGTCGTCACTGTTACCCTGTGGGACACCTGCCTTGTTGGATTTGCAACCTTTAAAAGAAAGCCTGTCAGTGATTCGCCTCCATCAGTCACGCATGTTTTTGAGTTGACCCCTGGTTTTTCTTGAACCTGACTCAGCGAATGACCACCGTTTGATCTTCTCTGCTGTTGTGATGTCGTGTTCCTCCCATTACAAAGACTACCAGGAAATGGCGGCCCCTGGAGAGATGAGAAAGAGACCTGTTTATCCTGAGCAGAACCCACACTCGTGATCGCGACCCAGCCCTGCACCTGGCCCGACTGACATGCCAAGCGCACGCACTTCGGTACCCAGACTTGTTCCACTCGCACAAGCCCAGGACGAAAACACAAAACTACACGAAATATGCACCAAACCGGTGAATTGTGCCGAAATATATTCAAACATTTGAAAGCAGCAACAGTAGTTCATGGAAAAAAAATGTTTATGTACGATCATCGTACACTGGCTGTATTTTATATTGTTGATAAATTGCAGGTCATTTAGGAAGTTGTTTTATGTGCCCGTTACTATCAAAACCCAGATATTTCCGTTTCTTTAGAGTTGATAATAACACAGTGAGGTAAGAGGTCAAATAACCAATGGAAAAATCGAAAAGTTGCCCACAGATATTAACAAATGACTTCATCACTTAATAAAATCCCTATTTTCCTTATTATTTGAAAAATCACATAATGGCTTTATATTTTTGTCCTAAAACACACCATAGAATATATTTTAAAATGCTTACCTATCCCTATGGGAAACAAGCCATTGTGAGTTTGTGCAAAACCGTGCACACATTTACACTTGATGCACCAGTGCATGAACAAGGCTTGTTGAGGAAGTTTTTTTTTTTTTTTTAAGGGGGAGGTTGTTTATATCAATCTGTGTATGTGAATGTGTGCCAGTGATAGGACAGGAACAGACCGCAAGCCAGGCAGAGCTTTTTATTTGTATATACTCTCACCCAGGAAACATACATTACACTCTTACTAAAAATATGCCCCCCCCCCCCCTCCGAAAAACCAGCAAACATGTTGAACGGGAGCCACAGACTCCAATTTGGCAGCGAGGGTTTGTATTGTGTGGGCGGCGCAAAAAAAAACAAAAAAAAAACAGAAGGGCTCTGACATCTCGTCTTTGTACTTGCGTGGAGTCACATTGCAAACTGGTGGAATCAAAGGCTCGCTGAAAACTTTCAACAGTCCTTTTGGTCTCCCTTCGAGCTGAGAGCGCTGTGAGCAGGGTGTAGCTTCACATCTTTCAGGCTCCTTTGTTATTTCCTTCTCCTCTTCTCTGTGCCACTCAAGTTCTCTTACTCAGTCTTACTCAGCGTCCACAGCATTTCACACCCTCTTTCTTGCTTTTCTTCAAAACCACTTATTCTCACCTTTGAGGTTTAGGCAAAACTTGAATAATAGAATTGGAAAGTCTCTTTTTGCGTCTCCTGCCATTACAAAAGCCTCCTTTTTGTGTGGGTCTCTCTCTGGTGCGCTGGCTGCCAGCTCTGGAGGAGCTCTATTGTCTCTTGGACCAGCACCTGTCACCACAGTGTTAAAATGCAGAGGAGAGGGGCCTTATGGGGAAGGACGCCCTCAGCAGGCCACTGGATATGTGTGTAAATGCTTCAATTTGCACGCACACACTCATAATCACACACACGCACGCACACACACGCACACACGCGCGACTTATTCCTTGTTAAATTGGGAAGCGGTTTATGGAAGGTGTCGTCGAGGTCATTGAAGTGCTACGTGCGTGTGTGTGTGTGTCTGTGTGCATGAGTGTGTGTATGTTAGTGAGTGAGTGATTAATCCACTGAGCAAAGACAGTTTGAGCTGTTAAACAGCTGAGTGTCAAAGGGCTTTTATCAGGGCGAGTGGCGCCTGGTCTGAGACGCACACATGCACACGCGCACACATTTTTCACGCCACTCACGCATTTACTCAGACCACTATGTAGATGCGTCAAATTAGGCCGCAGCTGCACATACACATACTCGCAGGGGCAATGTTTAGGCATGTAGGTGAATGGCAAAGATATCATTATCATTAAAAAAGCTGGCAAAATCACACTTAACGACTCTCTCACACACACACACACACACACACACACACAACACACAACACACTTCCAGGCCTGTCTCGCCTGTTCAGACACAGTGGTGAACCCAGCTGTTGCTCCTTCTCACTTTCAGATTACATGACAAGTGCATGCGATGAGGACATGCAACAGCAGTGTGGGTGAGTGTGTGTGTGTGTCTTGAACCTAACTATGACACTAACCGCAACTCAATTTCTTCTTGCTTCTAATTGGCTGCCTCAGTCAACAACACGTGCAATTGTTTGACCTTATTTGCATCTTCTGCATCGTCATTCAGGTGATGGGCAAAATAGACACAATAATTTAGGTAGCGACGGGATGGCAAGAATGTTGATGGTTTGAAAGCGATGATGAGTGAACTAGCTGAGCCCCGCCAGGGCTCCAGCCATGGAGACGAAAGGCTCACGTAGGGGCGGTGGAGGGTCGCGGCGAATCACCGAATTGACAGCTGACCGTGGGAGAGGAGGGAAGAGATTGAAAATTTGACAGCAACAACGCGATTGGCCGATAAGAGATTGCGGAGGGATCTGATTGGGTCTGGATCGCCGACAGTCAACTGATTGGAAAAGCGGGGAGAGGGTGAGGATTGTGAGGCGAGCGAGTCAGTAACCGACAGCCCCCCCCCCGACTGCGCCGACTCACTTCTCATATGGTGCAAGGTTGCAAAAAAGAGCAAAGCTTTTATGAATATTCAATTCTCAGCAAAGGCTAACCTACTACCACGTGTAGTGCAAGAGAAGCAAAACTGCCCCCCACCCCCACCGGTGTGGAAAGCACTTTATTGCTTATGACATTTTATTTGGGAGGAAGAACGAGCTGTCCTCTCTCTCCCTCTCAAAAGTTACATGGTCTTGCTTTAATCCAGACTTTTAAACCACGCCGAGGGCATGACACGTCAGTGCGTTTTTTTTTCCCCCCCCCATAAATGTTGACGGTAAAACAGTGTGCAACGCAGACAGCCTGTAATAGCCCATAAGCGGCTTAGCGTTCAGATTTGCTGTGTTGTGACTGCACGGCCATGCATCCGCGGAGAAGCGCCCCTTTGCACTTCGTTATACATTTGTCATGTCTGAAGTGAACGCACACATGTGGAGAGACGCCGTCGCATGCATTTGTAATTAAGACGCACACACACACTCCGACACATGGAAGCGCATTTTTTTTTTCCCCCCCATAAATGTTGAACGGTAAAACAGTGTGCAACGCAGACAGCCTGTAATAGCCCATAAGCGGCTTAGCGTTCAGATTTGCTGTGTTGTGACTGCACGGCCATGCATCCGCGGAGAAGCGCCCCTTTGCACTTCGTTATACATTTGTCATGTCTGAAGTGAACGCACACATGTGGAGAGACGCCGTCGCATGCATTTGTAATTAAGACGCACACACACACTCCGACACATGGAAGCGCAACGATACGTGCTCCTCCCCCAGCATAACCTACATCTTTATCTAAATCAAGGCATGTTTTCAGATTATCATGCTAATGCGTAGGCATTGTTTACCAAACCACTTTCCTCTGGCCTCCTCGATGACCCCCCCCCCCCCCCCCCCCCCCCCCCCCCCCCCCCCCCCCCCCCCCCCCCC
>JAFBJU010001486.1:362481-472183 GCA_016785305.1 Colistium nudipinnis
CGGGTGGTGCCCCCCCCCCCCCCCCCTTCCTCCATCTCTGCCCGGACCTCCCAATTGTGCATTTGCAGCCCCCAAGTCCTCCATCCAGCCATTATAGCCTCTTATCTCCTTCTAAGTCCCCATTGCCCATACCCAGAAAATGGCCTCATATTGTTGCTCAGGAGGAGTTAAGACGCTCTTGGCCGCACTGAAATGCTCCCAGCAGATGTTTCGCCATTTGAGCTCTTTTTATTGCCTGGGCTTTCTTCCTTTGAGGGGTTGGAGCATGCGAGCGAGGGAGGGAGGGAGGGAGGGAGGGAGGAAGAATAGGATAGATGGAGGGGAGCAGGGATGGACGGATGGATGGAGGGGAGGAGGAGGAGGAGGAGGAGGAGGAGGAGGTTTTAAACATTAGAAGGCCAACAGCTGGTTGCGTCCTCCTCCCTGGGTGCATTAACCTCTTTGGCCCTCCTGCAGCAGTGCCAGTACAAGGAGCCTCTCAGCATCTGGTTTAAGCTTAAGTAGGGCGAAAATATCCCTGTCGCCACGGCGAGGGGACGGCAAATCCTGCGAAACAGGCTGCAAGACGGAAGAGCAGGTCATGCCACCGCAAATGTGAAAGACGCGGCAGATTGGAGTGCATCTTAGGCCGCACTAAGCCCTGACTAAACTTCACGACCAAAACAGGCAAACGGCCTTACACTTTTTGCCCTTGATGTTCTGCAGATTCAAAAGACAAAACATACATCAGCGTTTTACACATTTAAAGGAAGAGTTTGATACCTGAGGGATCTTAGGGGTTCACTAAGCTCGTGGAGGCTTGTGTGTCCCTGTGATTAGTGGGACTACGGAGGCACTACAAAGTTCCACGGAGACAAATGATATCGGAGAGACTCAACTACACATCTTGTGCGCACACAAATTGTCCAAAAGTGATTTTACGTCTTCACGGCTTTGGTTTCGCAGCGGCTTTAATTCACAATATTTCTCATTGCAGACACAGTGGGCCTAGGTTGGTGTTTTCCTCGGAGGACCAAAAGTGAAATGAAAGGTGAGTAAAAATTGGAAACTCAGAAAGCATCCTAATGTTGCTCCATTTGCGTTGGACGTACGCACATATTTAAATGGAATTGCTCCGCGACGATGCCCAGTTTAACAACCTCATCATGTCAACTTTCCAATGGCGACAGCTTTTTCCGCCGCTACAAGAGACAAAATGTTATTCCGTTAAGAAATGTCATAGATAGTGAGCACACACGCACACACGCAAACACATACACACGCACGCAAGTTAGCTCCCATTCAGCGGCTCTGAACATCCAAAGTGTACCTTTTCTTGAGTAAACAGTCCGATTGTCTGTGCCCCTCTGCAGCTGCTTCTCCTTAAACCACTGCCACGGCCGTCATCATCCCCATCATCATCATCCTCATTATGATCATCGGCCTGCCTAAACACGAGACAACAAAGGTAGGGACGCACAATGGGCCTCCGCGGCTTTGAGGAATATATCAAGGCTTAGTGAGAGAAAAGACAGAAGGTTTACCGTCTTTATTTGAATAGCCAGCCTTTGCCTCACGCAGGGCTTGGCCCCTTTCTTCATCTTTGCTCAGTATTGGGTGTTGTGTGCTCAAGGGAAAGGTGTGCGAGTGTGGGTGGGTGAGAGCGCGACAATAGGGGCAGGTGCTCCCGGTTTTACCGCCGTACGGTTTGTTAGCTCAGGGAACAGACACACAAACAACACAATGCCCAAGGAGACGCACACACACGCTCGTCTTTCACTGGTGTCATCGTGATCTCTTGGTTTGGAAATGAGCGTTTGTGTGTGCGTGTGTGGGTGTGTGTGGGTGTCGTGTCACTGGTGTCTGAAAGTAATAGTGCTTTGCCACAAGTAGATGACAACCCTCCTCTTCCTGTGTTGAAAACCCACGTAACACGCCACTGTGCTGCCTGTTCGAATCTCACCACTATTGGGTAGAAATACCCGCTGATAACGTCTTGTGTAGTTCTGGAGGGACTTTTGCGAAGTTTCTCGATTGGAAAAAAAAAAAAAAAGCATCCCGGGCCACACTGTGGTCTTACTTCTATACCGGGTCCTGGCCCACCACAGTGTCATGATGAACTGGAAATATGGTCCGAGTCAAATCTCATTTCGTTGTAAAGTGTGAGTGGTGTGTGATTGATTCTCTCAGAGCAATTGCACATGTTGAATTTGATCAACACAAATCGCCGACATCTTACCACACTGAGCATCTTCCTTAAACCCCTTGCTAGAGAGAGAGTTTTTATTTTTTATTTTTTTGCGTCAGCCTTGCCACCTCTCCTCGAAAATGCAAGGAGCACGGAGTCCCTTGCTGGCGGCCGCAGGAGACGAGGGGCCGATGTCGCAGGAGCAGACGCTTCCAGGGCCGCGTCTCGTACGGCAGCATAGCTCGAAATGAAACTCAAACAGGGGCTGAGAGAGGGAGAGAGGGCGAGAGAGAGAGAGAGAGAGAGAGAGAGAAGTGGAGTAAAAGGATGTTGTGCAGAAGCATTGCTCCGTGTGTGTGAGAGCGGCAGTTGTCCTCTCCCGACTCCGCCGTAGACCGACGGGGGGGGGGGGGGGGGGGGGGGGGGGGGGGGGGGGGGGGGGGGACGGCGCGATCCCGAACACAAATCCTTGGTAAGGGTCCTTTTGCCTGCCCTCCCTCCCTTGCCCTTTTCTCTTTGCCATCAGTAAATCCGGGTTTCACTACAACTTAAGCACTTAGCCGTAATCCCCATGAAGAGGCGATAGCCCCGCACAAGTCACTTTTCGACCATTAAAGGCATACAATAGGGGCGTGTTAGGGACTCACTTAAATGGATTGAGCACAAAGCCTGTGCTTGATAAGTTTTGAGCCGGGCAAGAATCCACCATTTACACCCCTCCTTTTGTGCGTTCTCTTAGATGTACTTGTCTCAACAGTCTAAGCCGATTTTATCCCCCCCTTTTTTTTTTTTTTTTTTTGCGTTTGTTTAATTCCTGCTACACAGAAAGGCTTTAGAATGTGTCCTACTTCTTTCTTTCTCCCTATCCCCCCTTTTTTTTTTTTTTTTTCACCCCCCCCAAACAAATGTCACAGTGAAAGATTTACAATGGAGGATATCTCTATCCACTTCCTCCAAACGAAACACCGGGGGATGATGGCCTCTTCTTGATATTTCCAAAGCTGTCCCTTCAAATTAAGCCCCCTGTTTCTAATCTTTTACCATAGCGCATCGGCCGGACTGGTGTTGGTGTGTGTGTGTGTGTGTGTGTTGGGGGGGGGGGATTTTGATACGCTTCTCTCCCTTGGTCGAAGACTGTGGAGGCAGTGGACGCCAGACTCTTCCGAAAAAACACTAATACCCACTGTCCTCGGGGGGGGGAGGGGGGGAGAAGGAAGAATGTGTTCCGATACTGCTTATCAAAGCAAGAACACTGAAACACGCGCGGCCGCGTGGAAAGGGGGCCTGGGACCGAAGGGCCATTGTCGCCGCTCGTCGTTTTCGCGCTGCTCATGGACGAGCATTTGGGAAAGACAATCGGCAGTTGTTGCACGTGAAATCAATTAAGGGTGGAGGCGGCTCTGAGGGGCTGCTCGCTTGTGCGATGGCCCCTGGACGAGCTCCAGCTTTCTTTCGTGGACGGGGCGCTGTATAGACTGTGCATTCAAGGACACTGGAGGTCACTGATCGTTTTCAAGGCATAGTTGCGAAAGCACCTGCGCAAGTCAGCCGCCGCGATTTAACAGGATTATATTATAGCTTACTGGTAGGTCACTAACACAAAAGCCGCTTGCCAGCGCCCAGTGCTGTACGTCTTGGTTTTTGTACCTACTCGTCGCTGATTTCTCGTTCTTCCAAAGAAAGCGCTCAAGTCAGCCAGACGGACAAAGCCAGACGCCGCTAAGTCGCTGCGAGCCGATCTAATCCAGAGGTTGGAGTGTTTGCCACCGCCACCGTGTCTTAAAGCAGATCTCAGTAGGAGGTGGCGAGGTGCTCCTCGGGGCTCAGGCCTCTAATGGTTTGATTAAGCTCATCCAGCCAGGCCTGCACTGCGGAGACTAAACCTCCATTTAAGGACCAGACAAAGACGGGACCACAGAGACGGATAAGAGTATTAAAACGGAGTGCCAAGCTGACAAACACACAGATCATACATAACGTACACACACAGGCAAACACACACACGCACACAGAGCCAGTATTGTTATGGTCTACGTCTCGCACACACACACACACACACACACACACAGCAGTAATGAATCGTCGCGTATATTGAACCTGACGCCATGACGTTTGTTGTTGCTTTTGTAAAGTTGTGAGTTTCTGGCCAGCAAGGTTAGACTACATTTTTGAGTTGGTAAAATACAGGTACCTATCACAGCTATATCGTTTGTGCCGCCACACAAATGATTTCATCAAAGACAACAGAAAAAAAGATTTCGTTTCTGCCTGAAACAAAAGGCAAATGTAAATACAAATGTTTGTGTTTAAATTGAAGTGTTGTGTTACTCGCAACACCGATGAGACCCGCTCTTTAGTGAGGAGAAGCTAATAGGATGTTATGTTTGTGCGCCTATGGATTCAGCACAGACAATATTATGAGATATTAGTGAGTAAAGTAATACTGACAAGACACATCAGTATGCATAGTAACAATGCTACACACACACACACACACACACACACATCCATGTACAGCATTGTTTTGGAGAATTAAGGGTTAAGTCTGCCAGCTCACTCTCCCTGACTTTGCTGGCGCGGCTGTAAAGCTACTAAGTAGCAGCTGTCCACCTGGCGAAGGAAGGCTCTTCCACTGACACACACACACACACACACACACACACACACACACCAACAGTCCACATACACACAAACATTTCACACACACACACACACACACGCAGACATAAACATATATGCCCTCTCGAGGAGCAACTGCTCTCCAACTCTTGCACATACATGCCTGTCTGAGTGTGCGTGCACACGCTCAGACACACGCGCACACACACACACACGCACACACTTTCGTGGAGGAGAGGCCCAGATGGTCAGGGAGTGGAGCAGTGCCCAGTGTCAGTGAGAGAGAGAGAGAGAGAGAGAGAGGAGAGAGGGGGCTAGGGAGCGAGTGAGAAAGCTGGGGAGAGAGGGAAAGATAAGGGATGGGAGCCAGACACAAGTGGAGGAGCAGAAACAGGAAGACAACATCACACCAGTTCAGCCAGCCAGAGTTGCAGACACACACACACACACACACACACACACAAAAAGGGGCCATCTCTGTTACCAAACACACACGATCTGTAATCACATGCTTCCACTGAACTGCAACCTCCGCCAGCACCTCAAAGTCTTAATGAGAAAACATTGAGTGGTTGGAAGCAAGTTGTGCTTTCACCTCGGTTAGGGTTAGGGTTGGGGTCAGATTTGCTGGTCGCCTGGCTCTGCTCAAAAACACACAGGCGAATTGGCACAATGGAGGGTTAAGTCCACATCCTGTGCAGCGTGCAAGTGTTTCCTGGAATAATTAAGACGAATACGATGTAATAAATAAGTAATAAATACATCTTCGGACATTATGAAACTTTACTGTACTTAGTATATATAGAGATATATATATCTCTATATATATCTATATATAGAGATATATGTATAGATATATATAGATAGATGTTTTTTTTTACATAAACAGCAGGCAGTAAAAGCAATCTAAAAGAAAACAAGCAAATGCCGAGTCTAGTTACATACTGTAGAACTGTTAATTTGAAAAGCAGAGGCACAGGAAAGGGCAGGCATCTGAGCAGCAAGTTGTTCAGGGAGGTGAAACCCTTTCGTCCAGATGGTGATATTTTTTTTTCCAGCTTTAATTCATTTATTTCATGTCACAGTTGTGCTTTGATCGCTGCTCTCTAATAATTAATGTGGTTTCGCTGCGCGCTGCTCTTGAAGTCATTGTTCCAGTCTCCGCTGCACCGGCGCGAGCTGGCTTTGACTCCCACACCTGATGGGAAAAGCAGGAAAGCAGAGCTAACCCCCCCCCCCCCCCCCCCCCCCCCCCCCCCCCCCCCCCCCCCCCCCCCCCCACACACACCCCAGCCATCTCACGTCTCTGTCTACTTTTATACCTCTCCGTTACATTTGCTTTCTGTGTCTGAGCTTTGAATTGTCTCAGAGGGGCCTGGCAATTACACACACACACACACACAAAACACACACACATCAAATTGTCTAGTGTCTCTCCAGAGTGCTGGGGATACAGTGGTTGGCATGTGTCACTTATCCATTATTGATCAGATCCAGCTGCCATCATCTACTACAGATCACTGAGAGACACAGTATTGCCCCCCCCCTCTCCCTCTCTCTCCCTCTCTCTCCCTCTCTCTCTCTCATACACACACTGACACTCATCTATCTTTTTTAAACAGTTTACTTGCTCATGGTCCTCTTAGAAATCATCACAAAACTGTTTCATGTAGAGTTGTTCAATACAAACATTTAATTCATTGACAGATAAAGTTATATCCACGAGAAATTGAATGTATTTCGAATGTATTTACCCTAAAATAAGAAACGTGTTTAAGTTCAAAATGAGACCTGCCCCATAAGTTCCTCTATTCATGAAAAGAGAGTCAGAGCCATAAATCCATTTATTAAAAAAAAAATCATTGTCACTCGATACAGCAATTTTGAAACGTTTGGAGAATATATGCCCATTTAAGATTTTGCATCCGGAAATGACTTGCAACGTGTTTAACTATTACAAGTCCTTTATGAAAGGCGACTTCTTTGTAAGTGGTCAAGTTAAAGTTAAAGTTCAGGTTTATTTGCAGAATCTTCCAATTTTGAAGGTGTGTTTGAAGATAATCTGTGACAAGTGAGAAAAAACGAAGGGAACACAAATGCATTACTTTCAATTCTAAGTAGCCGTAGTAGTTGTCCTTTGTTTGTTTTCGTGTTCGTCTCTGTGCTCATCCTCTACTAGACACGGAGAGGCAGATGTACTTGTTGGTCGGAGGTTTACGGGGTAAGACGACGGGTTCCGAGGGAGGAGGGAGATTTTGCCCTCTGCAATGTATCCACTCAACCATGTCAGTTCTCAAACCCCCCCCCCCCCTCTTTTTTTTTTTTTTTTACAAATGCAAGTCACCGTGAAAAATGTGCTGGTCCAATATTTGCACAGAAGTGGTGCTGGGACAGGCAGATAACCTATCAGTATTTGAGTTTGGCTTCCCATGCTCCAAATAGCCATCCTCCGCCTGTTTAGCTTATTGATTGGCTTGGCAAGAAACTAGGTCCCCTCAGCGGTGACCAAGGTCATACAACACATGGACTCTGTGCCACCCACCCGCCCACCCCCCCAAAACTACCACCCCCACCCCTTCGACACCCACCACAATCTCTTCCCACTCCTCGTTTGTCTCACACACACACACACACACACACACACACACTAACGGCCCATACATTATATCGGCACACGCATGTGCGAGTTGTGTGTGGATGCATTTACTCTGACAGACTTACTTACGCAAAGGGAAAGCCATCAACCATGGAATGAAGTCCTAAGTGTGGGAGCTATAGAAACGAGTCAGATTAGCACTCGGTTTGAAAACCCTCAGAGGGACCGCAGGCTGTTTATGGCAAGGGTCGAAATGAGGAAATAATGCTATTTTGTCCTGTGTAATAATATTTTAATCTGATTTAATTTCCTGTGTGATTTTCATCTAGATTTTTATTTGATTTTTTTCATCAATGCAGAATCTTCACATTGAAGCTCAAAGTTCCCCGGTTAAAAGTAGTCCCTCGACTGCGCTACTTCTGCGCGCAATGTTTGTGTGTGTGTGTGTGTGCGCGCGTGTGCGTGCACGTGTGTATAATGACTCAGAGTATGGACCGGAGGCAGCGTCCTCCGCTCCTCTGTGGGAATCGATGGGATTGAATTCTGAAGGTTTTCTCAGGGACATTGGTCCTGCTTGTCAATACTGCTCTGTGTCACAAGTGCATTTGGTACACACTCAAACGCACTCGCACTCGCCCACACTTCTAGTTCACCGTCCCAAGCCGGGCCCTCGCCCCTCCTCTTCTCAACATACCCCCCCTCGCTTGATCGGCGGCCCTCAATCGCGCTCGCCAAACGATGCCCTCCACCGCGCCGTCTCGGCAGTCTCACTTTAGTTGTTTCCTTTTTTAAAACCAGCCCTTTTGTCATCCTCTCAACGTCCGACCGCCATGTATCCTCCTGTTGTGAGAACATCAGTAAACATCCGCACCAGCACCGTTTGCCCGATGCATTGTGGGCATGTCTTGCATTCAAACGCCTTCTTGGCACAAAGCGAGGAAAGGCGCGTCGAAGTCCTCATTGTCTGGAGTGTTAAAGTCAATGATTGAGCCTGAAAAAAAGTGGTTTGAAAGTTGTTTTTCCATGTGGCTCTAATAGTTGCGACGTTTCTCATTGAGGACCCTTCGCTTGCGATTCTTTACGTTCGGTGAATGAACCTCTGTGGTTTTCTTTCAAAGTCTATTTTTGGCCCCGACTACTTTTTATTTTATTGCTGCGACATGCAGTCCCACTCTACTGTACTCTACTCTTGGGGCAGAAGTCAGACGGCGTAACCTGTGGACGCAGGGGGATGGGCAAAACAAGCTGTGTGATTTATGACCGGCGCTCTGATGCTCCGCCCGTGTTCCACTGTGACAGATACTCCCGATATTCCCAGGGCACCTTTGCGCGGAAAACCCACTGGGCTCCGAGGGGGGCATCGTCCAACCCCCCCCATCCCCACCCCTAGCCCTGCCATTTGAAAGGGCCCTTGGACGCCTGCTGGCGGCGGGCTAAAAGTCACACACAGATACGGTTTATGAACACACATAATCCCTTACTGTTGCACTTAAATATGGCCCTGGGGAGTTTGAGTGTCATTCTCCGGGAGGAGCCGAGGCCCCTGGGCCACAGCTGTGTGTGTGTCTGGGTCCGATCTGGTGTCCTGCCACACGGAGGGAGGCCCGGGAGCCCCGAGGCTTGCCTCGAGGCTACAGCCGGGCCTTGAAGGGCATGAGACGCGGGTAGGAGGTGCTGCAACGGGAAACGCACAACAAAAACAACACACGCCACGCTCAGCGCAACTCCAGTTTAAGGAACTTTTAATGTCACATCCTTTATGTTTTCATCTCTAGAAATAGACGCGCAGAAGCACCGTGGAGCCCCCCCCCCCCACCCCCCCTACACACACACATACACACTGCTGAGTGTTGGCCCCCGTCGCCAAACAGCTGCCTGAGATTTGGCGGCGCGGCGCACCCAACGCTCCATCAATGTCATCTCCCCCATCACCTGCATTCCTTCTCCTCCTTCGCCTTCTCCTCCCCATCCCTCCATCCATCAGCATTTTCAGACACGGGGCTCTGACAAGGGCACATCCATCCCCCGGCCATACATCACCTTTATAGGGGGATGGTGGAGATGGGGAGAGGAAGGGGTGGGGTGGGGTGGGGTGGGGTGGGGTGGCGAGTACAGTTAAAGGGGGGGGGGGGGGGGGGGGGGGGGGGGGGGGGGGGGGGGGTGCCGTCCCAAACTCCTTCACAAGTTGGGACGGAGCCAAGTTTCTGTTTGTCCCTTTTCCTCGTTTTCCTTTGTGTCTGAGGAGTGAGCTGCTTTGTTCAGAGGCCCGGTCATGCTATTTTCGTCGACAGCACTAGGGATAGCACCTTCACAAATCGTTCAGAAGTAATCCGTCGATTTATCAAGATCGACGGAACTTTGGCCCATGAATTATTATTCATTTACTCCTCCTCTGTGTATGGAGACTGCCGATTTTCCTTTTGCAGTTAAGCTTTTCGACAAAATTGGACAGACCCTATAGATGTGAGACACGTGTCTCCCTCGCTCGACGTGTCTTCTTAGACGTCGTTTACAGTACTGCGTAGGAAGACGCACGAGGAAGCATTGCAACTTCGACCAAAACAATATAACAAAAAACGAAACAAAATAATATTATTGTTCATCCCTGGATTTTGTTTATCATTTCTCCCGATGTCGTCGTTTTCTCTTCATTCGTCTTCGGCATCGGCCTGATGCTTGGCTTTACCTCGCGGGAGGACTCCTACCGAGCCTGCCTCACTC
Source organism: Colistium nudipinnis (assembly GCA_016785305.1). Classification (NCBI taxonomy): domain Eukaryota; kingdom Metazoa; phylum Chordata; class Actinopteri; order Pleuronectiformes; family Rhombosoleidae; genus Colistium; species Colistium nudipinnis. Next base: position 372,585 of record JAFBJU010001486.1, read on the forward strand.
TTCCTTGAGCGTCTCCTCTGTCCCGTCCTCTTTCTCTCCCCGTCTCCCTCACCCGTTTCTTCGCTTTTCACACCTGGACTCTATTCTTGGCTTTTTGTTTACTGCTACGGTTTCCCAACGTCCTGTCCTCCCTCTCTTCCTCTATTCCCCCTCTCCCGCTGCACCATCTATCACTCACTCCCTCCTTCTCACCTCTCCCTCTCCCTGCTCCCTTCTCTCTGTCCTTGCTCGGTTTCTCCTCTGGCTCACCTCTCATTAAGCCCCTGTGCCTACTGCCACCATGCCCAGTGTCCACCCACACGTCTCACACCTCTGTTTCTCGCTTTTTGTCTCTTATCTCCGTCCTTCTTTCCCTTTCCATATTTCCATCACACCCGGCTCTCCTCGTCGTTCGATCTCCTTACTGTGCGTAGTTTCTGCGTAAAAGTATTCTGAGCATCCATTTTGAAACTGTTTTGATAGATGAAAAATAGCAATGCTGTAGTCTGAGTGAATCCCTGCGTGCGTTGGACAACTGCGTGTGCGGGACCTGCCAAAATAGCGCATTGAAAAATAACATTTTGTATAAATAAATATGTTAAATATGACATATTGACACATTGCTCCATAGCACCACAGTAGGTCAAAGAGGACGGAAGTCTGGTGTTTCCTCTGCATTATTTATTGTATCTCGACTCCCCTCAGTGTAATCCTGGCTCGGTTCAAATTGTCATCTATTGTTTGAATTGTTCTGGCAGTCAACTTAACCCACTATTGCGGACACCTTAAATGTTGCCATTCGCACCTTAGATGTACGGCAACGTTCCTCGTGCACAGGAAACAGGAGTAAATCTGTTTTCGCGGTATCATTATAACAGACGACTGCAGGCCAGTCAGAACCGCGGATTTGTGCATCATCGGCCTTCATGCTTTCACTTCATCGCACGTCCGTATTTCAGGCGCCGCCATTTCCCTCCCATGCACGTATGTGTTTAGATCACCCGGCAGCCTTACCTTGACCGTGCTGCTCCTCCACTGATTGCCGCCTGTACTTCTTTGCTTCCAAACACAATGCATCACAAAGACCAAACTGTCCGTGAAGGGCTAAAATAATTGTTTTTAATAGACCCTCCACTTGCAGCGACGAGAGCGCCGTGATGTGTGTCAGGGTGTAGACGAGAGCGCCCGCTTTGTGCTCAGGTAATTTTCTTTCCAGGCGTAAGTGGTCAAGGTCTGGCGTTTTTGAACACGCGCGAGGGTGGCGCGGTGGGGGTGAGCGACCCATTGTTTTAGGAGGCGCACCGATGTCCATTTCGGAGAGCGGCAACACTCGTCTCCCCACTTGAGGAACAATGGAATACACTCCAGGGATGCTGCGCATGGAGTATGTTTATGAGTGCGCTTCGGACAATGGGGGACGGGGCGTTGCACAACGCAAGAAATGGCTGCGGCTCGGACAGAAACGAGGCGGGCCCCCTCGCAGACATCCTTGACATTTGGCCATAATTAAAACCCGTGGACGTGGACGTGAAAAAGACTCGCTTCGACGGCAGTGTTTGCGGTCGCAGATGATCGCGGAAAGGGACGCGGCCGCGTGGAGGGCGGGAGAAAGTGGGCGGGAGTCATCTGGGGGCGGGGAGCTGTGAGGTACAGTGGGACGGCGCACACTGTGTGCGTGTGTGTGTGTGTGTTTTGTTTGACATAAATGCCTGCTAACAGCTACTGTAAACCAGGAGCTCTGCCAAGGCTCACAGGTGTCATCGGGGAGTTGGAAATGTGCCACAGAGAGAGAGAGAGGGAGAGAGAGAGAGGGAGATGGGAACCAAAGGCCCAAGGCTCGCCTGGAGGTGTCACCCTGCCGCAAGATTCTCCGTCACGCCACTGGAAGAGGTCAGGAGGCGATGGAGATGAGGAGGGAGATAGCGCGTAGGGGTGCCCAAGTGCGTGGTCACGGGAAAAGAGAGAATAGATACTGAAATATATATAATTCGACCGGACGTACACTGGCCTCAAGTTATCAGAGACGTGGACCTTACCGTATGTGACGCTCGATGAGGTCAGGGAAATTGGAAATGTTCACCCTCGATCGCTGGCCCATTTAATGACATGTTAATGATCCCGGCATGCAGCCGTTCCATCAAAGAGGGAGGGGGGGGAAAAGTCTTAATGCCGAGGAGCAGAAGAGAGTAAAAAAAAAAAAAAAAAAATCAGCATGCAGAGCAAATGCCTTTGGTTAGGTCAGGGTGTCTTCTAATGACCTCATTTAGGAACAACAAACCCCTGCAACCGAGCAGGCAAACAACAAAACCTCTCCTTCATCCTCCTCTGTGACGATGCACGGCGGGAAGGAAGGACAGAGGGACACGGAGAGGGAGAGAAAGAGCCGAGAAGGAAATGTCCGGAGGCGCCGTGGAGGAGAGAGAGAGAGAGAGAGAGAGAGAGAGGTGGAGGTGGAAGGGAGGAAGCGTGGGCCAAAACCGAAGAGGAGAAAGACCGAGCCTCATTTCGTGCGCTTAAATGAGAAAGGGGAGATGGGAGCGGAAAAGCTAAAGGAGCCTAAAGGAGCAGCGCCATCGCGCCGCGCCAGCACGGCCTCCGTGCGAGGGCGCAACCTTGCCAAAGAAAATGGGTTACCTCTGTTTCCCCGGGTGCCCAGGGGAGGCCCGCGCGGGCAGCCCGCGTCGTCCGGGGCGAAACGTTGTGCCACCACACTTCCCAGACCACGAAACTGAATGCGTCCTCAGACGTAATTGCTCGCGCCAAACTTGGAGGGGTTACGCGTGTCGATATTTCACATCCTGTTTAGCTGCCGACCTCTGACCCGCCGCAGGGGTGTGTGTGCAGAAAACGGAGGGCCCCCTAGACAAATCTCCGTGGTCCACATGTGGCTGTATTTTGGGGCCAAACCTGGGTAATTTTGTCCCATTTGGAAACATCGTGCCACACAAGGGCGAAGCACAGGTCCTCCAAAGTTGGAACAGACGTACCCTCAATGTTCTTTTTTTATTTTTTTTAAATGCATACGGTGAGACTTCAATTTCACCGATGAGGAAACTGTTTGTGTTGCCTTAAACTAGATTTAAGCTGCGAGAGACTGAATCCTGGAAATTCAAACCTGAAACAACCTGAATCTTCCTTTTTTTTTTTTGTCTCCCCCTCAAATTAAGAGGAGGATCCGACAGCAGCCGCCGACGTTCCCAGTCTTTTCTCGACTCCGAGCGGCCGGCGCGCGCGCGCGCTCACGCACCGGGGCCCTCCCTCCACCCCGCTCTCCTTCCGTCTCTCGGCATCACCAAAGCCCATCTTAATCTCCCTCTTCCCCAATCACGGAACAAAGAGCAGAGTGCTGGCAGATCCTTGTTTTTCTAACTAATGTTGATTGCATATTTGATAAACATGCATTTGCATTAGCATTAGCCGAGGTCAGGATTAGTGGCGTTCATCCTCAAACTGTTCTGTCTCTATGCTTCGCCTGTTTGTTGATCTTTTTTTTTTTTTTTTTTCGAGCCGTGCCTTTTTTTTTCTCTCTCTCCCTCTCTCTCCCTCTCTCTCCCTCTCTCCCTCTCTCCCTCTCTCCCTCTCTCCCTCTCTCCCTCCCTCCCTCTCTCCCTCCTGTTGTTTGTGGCCATCTCAAATCCTAGAGGACGTGACACCACACAAGCGACGGCACAAATATTTGAAAGGGTGATTAAAAATCGTTTGGGAAAACAGATTATTGACTGTTTCTCTTTAAAAAAAAAAAAAAAAAGAAAAGTCAATCTGTAAACACAAACATGCTGCTTGAAGGAGTCAAATGGACTTGGAAACGGTTAACATTGAATTCATTTTTGAATGAACTTCAGAAGTTTGTCATGAATAGCAATGCTCATTCGTTCGTGTTTCATGTCTTTGGATTTTCTTCATTCCCCGAGTTTCGTAGATCCCTCATCCCTTGAGGCCTAACATTTTTGCGGGTGGAATTTTTCGACAAAGATGATTTGTAACTATTCCACGAAATCGCCTTCTCCACTCGTTTCTCCTCATCTCTAAACAAAGGCAATAAAAGGGAAGAATTGGCTGCGGACAGCAAGGGCTCACAAAAAGTTTCAAGTGCCTCTGTTGACGGCACACAAAGACACTGATCTGCTTAGCGGGCTTAAAACTCCCTCTCCCTCTGTCCTTTCTCTTATTCTTATGTCAGTCTCCTCATAAAGCCCTCCTCAGACCCCCAACCCACCCACACCCTACACACGGCCACACGCACACCACACAGACACACAATCCCAGAGTCCTCGCACACACACACACACACACACATACACACACACACACCGTGGATCGCTAGTCCTGAATGAGGATTCTTAAAGACCTCTCCCGACCACCTATTAAACAGCTTAGAGGCATATAATTGTCAACCAGACGCTTCCCACCGAGATGGGTTTTTAAAAGCCACATTGTTCCTCTCCGCCACCAAAGGTTGAGTAATCCTGAGGCTTAAGCAGCGGAGAAATGGTCCATCTCATCCCCCCCCCTCCCCCGGCTAATAAGATCCATCCCTTTATGAATACTCCTGCTTTAATTGTTTGACTTAAATGCAAATCAAGCTTTTCTTTTTCATTCGGGCCGCCACACTCGAAAAAATGTCTTTCAAATTTCCTTTCCCTCTTTTCTGTTAATGTAAGTTCTCCTTCTACATCGTTTTCCTCTTTAAGATTTGTGTAGAGGAAAAAAAAATGGAATATGGACAATAATTGGTGGTAATTATAACACATTTTGGAAATAACCGTTACGATACGGAGCTGAAGGTAAATACTGTGGAAAGCAGCATCGGACAAGAATCAATCAAGGAATCCTGTGGCCAGGAAAAAAATCCGGATTTTTTTCAGCGTCCTTATTGCTCGCTCATGGATCACAAACGCAAAAAAAGGGAAATTAGCTTCCCGCGACGGTCGCGCTTCGTTTTAATTGGAGAAATGACATAACAACTGCTCTGGAAGTCAAGTTGACATCTGGAAGATAATTTAAGGGCCCGAGTACAAACGAAGTGAAGAGACGACAAAGGCCACTCGCTCCTTAATTAACATTTTTTGGTCTCCTTCCTCCCTGACCAGGCCATTACCGCATTAGAGACCTATTAACCTTATCCAAGCAGGCAGAAAAGACCCGGGAAGATTCGGCCTCTAATAAAGCAGGGGTTGCGAGACGGAACTCAAACGAAGACGTCTGGTTAATTAAACTACACGGATGGAACCATGGACACTCTTTTCCTGTATCTTGGTTAGTGGACTCATTAGTCTGGGGGCAACATGCAGCAGGACGGACTTTTCTGAGGTTATATTATTTATGCACGTTAATGTTTGCTTGTGATGACTTGTTTTTGCAGTTTTGGCTGAAGAGCTGAAGGTTCTATTCCTCGTGCCGTCCTAATAATCCAATTCGTCTGTTTTGTCCTGAATGTCTCGACAATGATCGCCATGCAAAGAGACATTTCCGTAAGTGCACCACCAACAATGTTATTTCTGTCAGCGAGAACTTCAACCAAATAAGAGATTTTAAGAGAATTGTTCAATTAGCCTTCATTGGAGCCAAGCGATTGGTGGGAATGAAATCCCAGCTCTCCCGCGGGATCTCCGGGGTCCCCGGGTGGAGGATTTCGCCGAGAACGCGATTGGCTGCGCGTCCCTCCGAGAGTCGTCCGATTGCTGGTCCACGCGGACCCCTCTGACCCTTCCAGCCTCCTCATCCTCCCAACTCCATGGCTCCATTTAGCAAACAGAAGCTGCTAAAGGACTGCTAAGTTGTACTTCAGCGGTCCTCCAGTCCAATCACTCATTTACCTGAAGTGATTTTATCACTCTCCAGAGATAATCACGGAGAGTCCGACACAAAGTGCTGGGCTATTGAAGTGACGACCTACAGTGAGCAAAGTTACCAATCTTGCATATGCTCGGGCTGTGTGTGTAATAAGGTATTACTGGGCTGAGTTGCGGGCTGCAAAATGCGCCTTGTTTAGATGCGATGATGTAAATAAACACCGCCGCGTTCAAAAACGCGACACGAGTCTCTAAGTAATGGAAGGTGGATTACCTCTCCAGATGGATTTCTCTCGGTCAAGTAGCTCTAAAAGGGTTTAGGATTTGTGGAGTGGGCATGGCCACCACGTTTGTTTTGTTTGTTTTTTTTTTCTTTTTTTTTTTTTTTTTTGTTGCATTTGCGGGTCCTGCACTCGCAGTGGTTGGTCTGAGGGGAGATTTAAGAGGGGAATTATCTGGAATGGAGAGGGTGGCTTTTTTGTGGCGATTTGTGCCTATCTTTGCGTGCGTGAATGTGTACGAGAGAGAGAGAGAGAGAGAGGGAGAGAGAGAGAGAGACCATGTCTGGTCCCTTTGGTCAGTGTGCAAAAAAAAAACAAAAAAAACACAGAGGGGCCAGAAAGCACGGGCCGTTTTTTTGAGAAGGCTGCCTTCATCAGCTTTGCTCAGATCTGCCCTAATCCTTCCCACTTGAACCTTAGTCCAGCACAATCTGCGAGCCAGCAGATTAACACAATACGCAACGATAATTCAGCCGGCCCAGGACTGACAGTGATCTCACAAATCTCTTAAGGGCCGAGGGAAGATACCTCCCCAAAAAACCCCGATTAAGTCCACGGATCTGAGGCCTCAGGCCCTCTTAGGGCAAATATTAGCATTACCGCGGGGCTGAGTTGTTCGTATATTTATCTGATTTTCAAAACAGATAATGCCGGCTGGTCAGCTTGAGTGTCCCAAAATCTGCCTTGGGTGGGTGGATGGACAGGATGGAGGGATGAGAGCGCGAGAGTGGGAGGTGCAGTGAGAACAGAGGCAGAGCGCCCCTGTAATCCACATTATGCGGCTGAGAGCGAGGGGGAATTATTTAAGACGCTTTTTGTTTGCCCCTTTTTGAAAGTGGCGTCCGGGGACGGTGCGAGGGCGGCCGTTTTTTGTCGATGATGCGATTTTAATTAAGAGGCTGAAGACTGGAGATTGGAGAATTATGATTTGGGTTCACAAAGGACGTTAAGGCGGCGAGTGAATGGAAAGACAAAGAGCGCGAAAGGAGGGGGGAGAGAGAGGAGGAAACATTCCTCCGCACCAGCCTGGTCATACTGTAAGTCCGGAGTGGCGAACATCCTGCCTCTGGGCCCTGGACGACCTGGGAGGCCGTTTACTCTGCTGGGGTGGGACAGTTCATAGCCACGAAAGACAAAATGCTCATTTGTTAGATAAGGAGTATTATTTTAAGATGCCTAACAGATAATATCGTCGGATATAAGCAGATTATCTTGACCTTCGGGGTGGTCCCCCCCCCCCCCTCTGTCAGGTCCCGTTGGATGATGTTGTCAAATCGCCGACAAGCATGATGGCCACTATTTTGCAGTGAAAGACATGCCAGCGTGATTGAAAAAAAAAAACATTGAAGTTGACAGCTTGGATTTGCATTCTGACAATGAGACAATGATATGCAGGCCGCAGTCAGTATTGAACCTGATATTGTCAGTGTATCGCTATCATTTATATATACTGACACCGCACTCGCCAGTGTATTGTGTATGTGCAAACTGTGAGCTGCGAACATAGCGAGGACGCAGGCGCGTATGAGTACAGATGTGGAACTATTCCTGCCTCGGCAAGAAATGCAAAAGTATGTGTAAGGTTTATTCACACACACACAGAATCGCTAAATAGACAAGTTCCAATTTGAACAGCCACCAATTTGCATCTCCGCTCCCTCGACTCGCAACTTTTCTTTTTCTTTTTTTGGGGGGGGTAGAGGGTGAACCAAGTTGCCAAACTCTTTCCCCATTGTGTTTTTTTTTTTTTTTTTTTTCCAGTGCCGTGCTGGGATGGTTTGGAGAGCTCGCTGTGTTCCCGCGGCGACAGACTGCGGCCCCTCTCTACCGCGCTCAAGGGCCCTTGAGGCAGCCTGATTGGAAAAAAAAAACATTGAAGTTGACAGCTTGGATTTGCATTCTGACAATGAGACAATGATATGCAGGCCGCAGTCAGTATTGAACCTGATATTGTCAGTGTATCGCTATCATTTATATATACTGACACCGCACTCGCCAGTGTATTGTGTATGTGCAAACTGTGAGCTGCGAACATAGCGAGGACGCAGGCGCGTATGAGTACAGATGTGGAACTATTCCTGCCTCGGCAAGAAATGCAAAAGTATGTGTAAGGTTTATTCACACACAGAATCGCTAAATAGACAAGTTCCAATTTGAACAGCCACCAATTTGCATCTCCGCTCCCTCGACTCGCAACTTTTCTTTTTCTTTTTTTGGGGGGGGTAGAGGGTGAACCAAGTTGCCAAACTCTTTCCCCATTGTGTTTTTTTTTTTTTTTTTTCCCAGTGCCGTGCTGGGATGGTTTGGAGAGCTCGCTGTGTTCCCGCGGCGACAGACTGCGGCCCCTCTCTACCGCGCTCAAGGGCCCTTGAGGCAGCCATTATCTGGACGCCCGCCTCGCCGAGGCATATGGGTAATTACTGAGCTAATAGAGTGATGGAGGGAGAGGCAGAGGCAGGAGCCTAGGCCAATTAGATGATGCATTAGTGCTCTGTCTTTTGTAAGCACCTAATGTGTGGGGAAAGGATGGGGCAGACAGAGAAAACGTGTCATTTCTGAAGGGTCAGGATCCTTGAGCAAATGCAAACAGTCTCTCTGGCTCTCACACACACGCATGTACACACACACACACACACACACACACACACACACACACACCACACACACTTACTGGACCCAGTGGCTGCATACACATTCAAACATGCGTGTGCGTATATGACACACACACTGATTACTGCGTTTTGTTTTGCTTTTTTCTGTAAGTGTCTGAAGAGTGTGAAGTCATAATTATTGCACACTCTGGCTCTGCCTCGTGCCTGCCTGCGTGTGCACATGCACACGTAACCAACTAAATACGCACGCACGCACTCGCACGCGCGCACACACAGACCAAATGCAGATGAGTCCAAATAAACGAGGACACCCTGCCCAGTCTATTGAGGTCTGCTATGAGAATCCACTCCATCAATTACATTAAAGAGGCAGCCTAATGATGGCCACAGCTGTAATCACGCTCAGCTGAAGCATTTTACACCCCGCTTCTTTGTTTTCACCTATTATCATCCATCCCACAAAGGAGAGGAATTCTATCTCAAGCATTGACACAGTGTTTTGAGGAGTTAAGAATGAACTTTTTTTTTTTTTTTCTCTCTCTCATCATCCGCTTTTTGTCAGATCGTGAGTCAGTGTTGGGGCAGCTGCAGCTGGAGTCACCGACGCTGGCAGGAGCGGCAGAGAAATTTGTCACTTTGTTGTGAAGCTGTGCGTCTTTTCGGTTTTTGACATTCATAGGTTGCCAGCGTGCGAACGCCGACTTGTCGCACTTTGATTTGAAGGCGCGCCCCCGCAGACTGCGCCCGGTCTCTAAAACTTTTAGAGACTCCCCCGAATGTCCAGTTTACAGTGTGATTACCGCCGTGAATTGTCATGCCGACCTCTCCGACTTTTGTAAGCAGCCGTGTCATTAGGTGAACTATTATCCCACTGTACACTGAGCGTCAAAACAGTCTCATCGCGGGGTGAACACACCCAGGACTTTTATTGCCGGACCAAAGCCTATGATTAACACTAAATCGACGTCATTGTTACACCGGTGACAATGACTCCTTTGGACCTTTGCTTTCCTCCCAATGTTGTCTGACTGAGGTTAGCTGGCCACTTCAGCTTCTACCCCACAATTACAGACCTACAGAGTGTGTGTGTGTGTGTGTGTGTGTGTGTGTGTGTGTTTTAGCGTGACGCTGACTATTGCACAAAGCATTGTTATTTATTCGATCCCAACACATGAATCTCTAATAGCCGTGTATTATTATTGCCCATCAGAGATAGCAGCGCTCATTATCAAACAAAAGACTCTTATTACTGATATGATTATCAAAAAGGGAAAGGGAGGGGGTCTCAGGCTTTCGGTGTAGAAATTACTTAAATCCCCTAAGTGGAATTTCAGTGTTGTCGTGATTGGCATGTGCGTTTTTTCAATGATTATTTTTGGGGTTAAAACGGGTCAGCGTCGGATCTTTGACCTTGTCGCGGTGCAGCGTGACAACGTGTGAAGTTAGTTGGACGATTATGGGTCACGGTGTAGCCGCGGCTCGTCTGTCGCCTGGCTTTTGTTTCATGGCGGCTTTGGAAATGCCTTAATTGCACCGAACTTTGATGAGCAGACTTACATATTTTCGCAGACACATTGATCTCTGTGCAGGCAGGGGGCCTCGGGCCGATTCAAAGACATTCACTGCTGAATCACCTTGAGGAGCTCGCTCCAGGCGGTCTCAACACTGTGGGCTTGTTAATGAACATGACTCATGGATTGGAGCTGATTTCAAAAATCTCCCCCAACCTGTGTCATTATCCTCAATCCACTCGCCATCAGAGTGGTTACAGTGCCTACAAATCCTTTTATTGTAAGCTGTCGGGCGACTTTTTCTTCTTCCCCTCTTTTCCTTTTTTTGTAAGTTTGCTGTCCACTGGCTCATTTGAACTGGTCGGGAACTTTTGATCAAGAGACTTTTTTACCTTTGAAAAAAAAAAAATGGATGCCTCACGCTTACACAGCAAAGACTGAATACTTTTGTGAGCGGGCGCCGTTTGAGTTGCATGGCAATCCAATGAAAAACGGGCACCTTTCAGAAGCTGGAAAAAATCACGTCTCAATCATGCATTTTGTGCTTATAGTTCTCCTTTTGTAGTCTTTTTCATCTGGCTATACTTTACAGGCAAGCACGACATCAAATGGTTGTTACCTTTAATAGACGCAATGTTTCTACCATTCGTTTAATGTGATTTAAAGTTTCATAAAAATCCGAGATTGAACCCTATTTTTAAATCATTAATCGAACGTTATTATTATGACTTTCTGCAATTCTATGTCAGCAGAGCCTGCCATTCTTGCACTGTATCCAGGCCGTGCATCTTAGCACGGGAAGAACGGATTCGTGGTAGATGATGCGGCATGTAACCCAAAGCAATTTAATGGAAGTTCTACAAAAATTGCTTTCGCTAAAGTGAAGTGTTGGGGTATCCACAGTGTGCCATATGTTGCAGCGGGGAAGCAACACTTCAACTCAACTGATCACCTGTCTGTGTCCAACGGATGTGTGTTTACGTTGTTTACGCGCTTAACATAAGCCCAACACACTGTTTAAATACGGCACAGCAAACACGTCGGTGCAGTGTGTGCGTGTGCGTGTGTGTGTGTGTGTGTGGGGGGGGGCTGGTTGTTAGTGATACAACCGAGAAACCGAGGAAAAAAACCACAAAACACATGCTAATGTGTGACCTGACCCTCGAGTCTCACCTCCTGTATTTGAGAAGCATAGTTCTCAAGTACAGCTAACCTGGTCCTTAATCTATCAATGGGGGGCCCTCGTCTCCCGACACGCAGACTCATGACGGCCCCTTCCATCGTCCGGGGCCGAGCGCGCTCTCTCTCTCTCTCTCTCTCCATTCCTTCCGTGGTGCGCCCCCCCCCTCCCCGCGCGGTGGCCCCTGGCCCCGGGTAGGACCAGGCCCCCCATCTGCTCGGGGGCCCTGAAGGGCCCTTCAGACGTCTGCTGAGAAAGAGCAGAGGGCTGGGAAAGAGAAGGAGTGGAGATGAGCAAAGGGCCGCCAACAAACTTGAGAGAGAGGGTGGAAAGAAGTGTTGAAAAAGAAAAGAGAGAAACCAGACTGAGAGAGGTGTGAAAAGAGAGGGATTGAAGGAGAAGGTGGAGGAGATGCATATTGCATCGGGGGCCCCGGGGTTATGGCCGTAGGTCACGTCGTTTATTAATGTGTGAAGCGTCGGTATTCTCTGTCATGCTAATCCCACCGCGTTTCTTTGTGGCGTCGGCCGGTGTCTGCTAGTGTCACACGCACTCGTCTCTCCTCTCTTCCTTTGCTTTCTTCTCCTCTTTTTTTTTTTTTTTTTTTTTTGTGCTCCTGCTTTTTGGAGTGGACGATCAGAGGGAGTAACAGAGGGTAAACAGCGCTGTTGTCTAAAAGGATCACATTTGAATAACTAATACATTGTTGGCATTAGCATACATTAATTATTCAGCCCCGCAAAGGTGCTTGCCATTTTCCAAATAAGCCTCGGTTGTTGTTTTTTTTTTTTTTTTTTTTAGAGTTGAGCTGTTTACAGAAGGAATGCTTCCAGGAATTAGGGCACATGAAAGAAAAGAGGAGAGAGGAAAAAAAAGGGAAACTGTTAAAAGCATCTCGGGAACGTCGGCTCTGTCGAAGTCCCCGGGGCTCGACGGTGCCACGTTTGACCATTTTTCATGCGACAGTCAGAGATGGGGGAACTTTTTTCCGAGGTGTGGACAGGGAGCTGCCGTCCAGCTTTTCCTTCCTGATTATTTTAGCGGTTTGCAAAATCCTGGACGGGCAGAGAAATTGCCGGAGCGAGTGGAGCCAGAATTTCCTGGAGGCAGCGTATCTCTCAAGTCTCAGTTGGTAGTCGGTGGAGGAGAGGGGGGGTGGTCTCTGGGGGGGGGGGGGGGGGGGGGGGGGGGGGGGGGGGGGGGGGGGGGATCTCCTCCTGCGTGTTTATCCACAGTAATCAGGAGTCCGCGGAGCAGGAGCGCAGGCTTGGCAGTGGGGGGACCCTCGCACATTAGAGAGGAATGAAGAGCAATGTGCCAAGCCTGGCACACCAGCTCTTTAGACACAGCATCCTTTCTGATTTGGTCAAAACTTTAGGACGGAGAAGGAGAGAGGGAGAGACGGAGCGAGACCGGCGGGGCGAGAGAGAGAGAGAGAGAGCGTTGAGACTGTTGAACTGGAGCAAACTGGACCAGTGTTTCCAGTTTTGTTGTGCCGCGTGTTTTTTTTCCTCCTCTCCACCCATGAACTTTTGCGGCGGAGCAACGGAGAGGAACAAAAGAAGCCGTTCTGGGTTGACAAAGAGGAGAATAGATGGTATGCGAACGACAAGCCGCCATCTGCTCTGGAGGACAACCAAAATCTTGACACACTTCAGCAATCCCACAATCCCCTGCTTCAGGAGCGTTCCAGGCGCCCCATTCATGCGCTCCCCTCCGCTCCCAGAGTCTGTGTGATTTCCCCCTTTTCTCTCCTCTTCAATTAAGTCATTAATTCCTTTCTTCGCCCCCCTCTTAATGACCGCGGAGGCACAAACAAGCCCTGGTTGCTTCCTTTTGAGGCCCTCTGATTGGGCATAATTGCTGCGAGGGCCTAAGTATGGGGAAGCGGGGACGAGGGAGGAGGGAAGCATTGTCTTTTTGGCAGTGGCACAGAGGAGAGCAGAGAGGAAGATGCACATTAGGTGGAACCTCTCCTCTCTCGACCTATGCCACATTAGTGTCGGGGAACATTCGCCTGTCCTCGGCGGAGGGTCAGTGAAAGTGAACTGAATGAGTCCGGGAGGAGAGAAAAGGGGGGAGAAAAAAAAAAAAAAAAAACCCAAATAAATCAATACATGCCAAAGTCCTAGAATTTAGTGTCAAAGAAACCACGGCGCGCCGCATAAATTTCCATGTTAAACAGCGGGTCTTTTGTTCGCCTCCTAATTATTGTGACACATCATGTCTTCATCGTTCAAGTTTCAAATCTGCCATGTGTGCAGTGATTTGGTGGAGGAAAAAAGGTGCCTTTGTTGGCAGCGGCGCGCACAAAGTACGCACATTCACGACAAAACCATCACAACGTACAGTAGGAGACGGACTATTTGTAAAGGAGACCTGCGATTAGGGGGGGAAAAAAAAGGAAAGAAAAAGAGCGTTTTATTTGTTGCAAGGTGTGTGAGGTAATCTGATATATGCAGGGCACTCATGCATGCGTCCACTGTTCCTCGCTCCGTTTTTTTTATTTTTTTTATTTTTTTTATTTTTTTCGGCGCTCTGGAACTTGGTCCAGCCATAGAAAGATTCCGGATTGGTTGCGACCGGTGCTGGCCGGCGTGGCGGAGCGCGTTGCGCGGCGCGGCGCGGCTCACATTTAATGGCTCCTAGCGAGCACTGTCCACCAAGGATGCCCTCCAAGGGGGAGGGAGTCCAACATTCCACCCTAAAATCAGCCATCTTGTTTGGCTGATTGGGCATTATGTGACCATCTGCAAAAAATTTGACAGAGTGTGCGTGTGTGTGTTGTCGGGGCTCGGTCGGGGAGGGGGGAGGGGGGGGCTGAGGTAGCCGAGGGATGTGCCGGGAATTAGACGGTCTTTAATAACACATTTTGGGGATAAATGCATTTTTGAAATACTCACAGATTGCTCCATTTATAGATGTGGAGAAAGCAGAGGGGAATGCGCGGAGAGAAGCAGAACCGGAGGGAGAGGGGAGCAGATCGAGTAAATCTCCAGATTAGAGATTAGCCATCGTAGCAGATTTAAAGGGCCGTTTGGTCCCGGGCCAGGCTGCTCAGGCATCTATCTGGCTTCTGCTGGCCGGGGCCTGCCGTGGCCCCTCTAAGTAGATCACTCGACCCACACTGGGTACGCCATGTTACCGCTGTTATCTCCTAGGGTCTCTCTTTCCTTCTCTCTGTCTCTCTCTCTCTCTCTCTCTCTCCCCCTGTTGGGACCCGTCTCTCAGAACAGGAGACAAAAGGGTTTCTGCCTGACTCAGTCCCAGACAGAGGACGGGCTGGGTGGAGAGCATGTCGTCCAACCTCCCTGGACACAGCTCCAGGAATCATTTTTGTGTCCCTTTCACACGATCCCCTCACCCAAAAAAAACGAAAAAAACAAACATAAAGAATAAATATCTGAAGCCCCCTGGCGCGTGTCCAGATCAGAGGAGCAGTTAAGCACTGCTGCCACCGGCTCAGTTTGGTGGATTGAGGAGAGCGGATGGGCTGGAGAAAGGAGGGGTGTGGGTATTTACCCCTCTCTAACGCGGGATGGTGGGACTGAGTGTTTGCGTGACGCAACGAGCGATGTTCCCCTTGGCCCTAATGATTATCTTTGCCGTTTTTTAGGCCCCCTTTAAGCAGTTCTTATTGGGAACTAATTCCTGATTTTTTTATTTTATTTTATTTTTTTGCATGGGTGTAAGTAATCTGCTGTAATCGGCACAATTCACCCAAACCCACTCGCATATGTATGCACCGAAAAGCTGTGGGTCAAATAACTATTACACACACTTGTGGTGTAAATCCCATTGAGGCTAAGCTGCAGGGGGGGAGATGTGTATAAGAGACGGGGGGGGGGGGGGGGGGGGGGGGGGGGGGTTTGGGCACAGTGGGCGGCTCCGAAGGTAAGAGGTTAAATATGATCTGTGGGAACTTTTCCTGCCTCGGCCATTTAACCCCCTTTGCGCTATATCTGTTTAATCGGGTTCGGGATATTTCCGGCATCTGTTTACTTTTTCAAATCTCTTGAGCGTGTGCTCTCATTCTCGTCCACCGATTCAGTGGCTTTCCTCAAGTGCTTACTCCACGTTTTTTGAACGTGATCTTTGAAAAGGCAAAGCTGCTGATGCGTTCAGAGGGAAGGGAGGAAAACTTTTCTGGGAGAAACCTCCCCGGGGCAACTCTTTTATTATTTTATTTTTTTCTGTCTCTCTCTTGAAACGGTGTGGAAAAGGCCAGTACATGGCAGAGGTTTTTGAGAGAACCCTTAAACAAAGGCTGAGCCGCCATATCTTGCGCCGGCATTATTCTTCCCTAAGCTGCTTACAACCCAGCCGAGGTCTGATACAGCGATGAAATCTTGGGGAGGCGTGTCTCTGGACCCAGGAAGCGGCGGCCACTGATTGGAGAGTATCGCGCTCTTGGATGGAGGATGTGCTCTGGGGGTATCGCACACGCCCCGAAAGACGGCTGGACACAATGAGAAATCACAGCTCTTTCACTTTCCGTCCATCTGCCCGCCTCGGAGTGTGCTCAGTGTGTGCCACTTGGCTTAATTCTGTCCCATCAGCCATCACAAAAGCCCCCGATCCAATCACAGGGATCAGACCTGGGCCAAGACTGTGAGACGGGGAGCCAAGGAACCGACCTGAATCAACAGTGCATTCTCTTAAGATCTCTCACACACACACACACACGCATGTGGCAACACATGGGAATCTTGGACCTCACTTTTGTCAACACGGGGACACGAGAAGACACCGAAATGATGGCGGGGTAGACAAAGTTTGGACAGAAAAGGAAAGGAAGGAAGCCTATCTTCCTTCGTTCCTTTCAATATGCTCAACCAGCTCCAGCTTTGCCTCCAGGGACGAACAATGAGGCGACTAAAGTCAAACAAAGACGAGAGTAAAAAAGTGACCATATGTTACAACTGCTATGCCATTTTTTATTTAAAAAAAAGGAGGCCAGGAGATCAGAGTAGAAAGATGAGGGCAGTGAAATGCTTTTTCTCAAATACCACACATTCTCTCTCCCTCTCTCTCTCTCTCTCTCTCTCTCTCTCTCTCTCTCTCTCTCTCTCTCTCCCTCCATGTGCTTTAGCCTCTCTCGCTCGCTGGCAGTTAATTGTGTGAGAGCAGGTCATCAGTTGCAGTGCATTAGAATAATGGAAATAGATGGCAGAGACCTACGGATGGCAACACAAGCCATCTTCCCTATTTGCATGGCTGTGTGCTCCGGGACAATTATGTCATTATCACAAACGTGTGTGTGTGTGTGTGTGTGTGTGTGTGTGTGTGTTCTCTATCTGCTTTACCAGTTATATTTTTGAATGATTTGGTTTTAACTTAAAAAAAAAACTCTAAATCCCTGCGGCGTCCGTGACGTGCAGCTTAAATGAGCGTTTCTGGAACACTGTCTGCTGTCCTGCTGAGAGCTGGATGAGAAAACTCATATTTCACTTCGGTCTGTATGCTGGCTATGAAGCTGGAGCCTTTCCTGACCCTTACTCAACTCCAAAAATGGCCTCGGAAAAAACGGGAACTCCTTGCGCTTTCGCCGAATGATTCTTTGTTGAATGCCAGGGAACGGGATCTGTCTGGGGAACGTTTCTTTCACCCCGAAAGTCCATCGTTTTCGCGCTACTCCATGACCTGAAGTCAGATGCAAGGGAACCCCCGCATTAGCCTCTTCCACCCGTCCCCTCGTGACCTTTCCAGTGCTATATGGGGACCCAGACGTCGGTGGAACAAAATACCGGACAAAAGACAAAAGAAAATAGTCGTCAACTCATCAGTGACAGCGTCTTCCCTCCTTCCTCCTGTTCCTCCTCCACCCCTGAAATTAGTGAGAGCTTTTCAGAATAGGCAGGACCTCATCAGTCACCCCAGACTTAGAAAAACATCCCTGCAAAAAGCAGGGATGGATGACCTTTGACTCCAACAAGTGTTCTCTGCTTCCCCTGCACTCGACTGACACTTCCTGTGCCCGCCGGGCCAGGAGAGAGGCGGAGGCCACCTGCTAACCATGCACCGCTACCTCTCGGCTGGACGGGTGTGTGTGTGTGTGTGTGTGTGTGTGTGTGTGTGTGTGTGTGTGTGTGTGTGTGTTTGTGCGAATGGCTCTCCGCTCCGTTCCTACTTAGATTTGATCTCGCTAATAAGTACTAACCCATTGAAATGATTACCGGCGAGGCACTTTTCGCCAGGCTTTCAAAATAGCAGGGAAACATGCAAAGTACATGTTTTGACGGCGGGCGCCGGGATCCCTGAATAAAAACAAAATTCATTATTGAGGCGACAAATCTGAGTCGTTATGAACGCGGGCAACAAGAGGCCATTAAATCCATCAGCGGAGTCTTCAGGCTGTTTCGGTAGCGTCAGAGATGTTGGACAACATGCATTTATCTCACTTGCAGCCGGCATTGTGGAGAGAAGGTGCGAGGCCCTTTTTTTTTTTTTTTTTCTGCGAAACCTCTTAGCGTACCATAATCAGGAGTGATAATGTGTCTCATTCTATGCTAATGTGTGTGTTTTACAGCAATCAGGCGACAGGTGATGATAGCACGCGCTGAGAGATGTTCGGCTGCACGCACGTGCTGCCGATGTGTGTGTGTGTGTGTGCGCGTCTGTGTGTGAGTGAGCAAGTGTGGACGCAAGGCACCATTAGTGACTTCCCAGGTCCTCTTCAGGAATACAATGGGCAGCGAAATTGCTTTAATGGAAAAAGGCTAATGTGAGACGCACACACACGTACGCACACACACACGCACGCACACACGCCGCCTTAGCAAATCACTCAAGCCAGTGAGAGGTAGAAAAAGGGAGGATATTATCACTTACACTTGAAAAAATAGAGATGGAGGAGAGAGAATAGACAGCGAGGAGAGAGTCGGCGCTGCTCGCCTGCCACTTACTTCATACTTCGGCCCACTAGAGTCAGTATTTTTCATAACCGAGGCATAGATTCTAAAAAAAATGAAGATCCAGCTGAGGATTTTTTATTTATTTATTTATTTATTTAATCCCTGCTTTCCTTAAACACGCACGAATGATTTGTGAAGAGAGACACACATGGAAAGAGAGAAGCCATTATCCTTTGGTTTCAAATTGAAGCGATTCTTGCTTTTTCTTTGGAAGATTTGCACCGGATGAGTGAACTGGAATGTGGGCCAAGTTTGAACACAAGAAGGGTCACACAGTTCATTAAATGTCTACGTCCTCATGATCACTGCTTCCCGTTAGCAGCTGGCTGCCAGGGCATCATGGTCCTAACACGGTGAATATGCAATCGACTGAGGCCCATTAGCATTACATCGGCAACCAACTCACGCTCTCTCCTTCTTTGAGAGACAGGTCCACACGCGCGCACGCACACACACACACACACACACAAACGCACGTGCGCTGGAGTGCACACACACGCGCTCCTGTGTCGCTCGCGAAGACGAGGCACGTCCCTCCTTTTGCTTCTAAATGGTCTCATCTGTGCCCTGCTCAAGACTGGCAAGGCCTGCAGCATCTGTTTGACTGCAGGCCATGCCATAAGGTGCCAGGGCTCCAAGGATCCGGCGCGCTCCCTCAAGAACACTGCTCCCGCTAAACCCCTCCCCTCGCCCCCTTTTGTCCCCTCTCCTCGCCCTCAGATGTTGCACTCTCTCCCGCCTGTCACCGTGGACACTATGGCATCGCGAGTGTCCGGCCAACTCTGGGACTTGTGCTCATCAAAGTTCCTCTCCTCCCCTCCCCTCTGCTCCCTGACAACCCTTCGCGCTTATGTCATTTCCCTTCTGATTTCCCTTCTAATGACATGTCAAGACGTGTGGCATGTCATCATCTACCTCCCTAATCTGCCATCCCAATTTCCCCAACCCCACCCATGCTTCTCTCTGGGCCCCAACCCCCCCCCCAAGGGTGAAAGATGTCATCTGGCTGGGACTCTAACTTAGCCTGTGTGTGTGTGTCTGTGTGTGTGTCCGTGTCCGTGTGTGTGTCTGTGTGTGTGTGTGCGCTAACAGAGTGTGTCTCAGTGCCAGCAAGACTTGCGCCTCGGAGGAACAGACAGATTAGTGGGTAGATTCTCGCTCCCAGCAGCATTCACCCTGTATTCCCAGGAATGTCTCCTCCTCAACAGGCATGGCGTTCCCCTCCGGGTCGCCCGCGGCAACCCCCCACATCCCCAAACACGGGGAGGGGAGAAAGTGATCTGATGGCACTCACTGTTGTCTAGCCAGCCGTTTGTTATACCTTATCTCTCGTAGTCGAATGCCTCTGAGCTGCAAACCCCGAGATGTTTTTTTTTGCGTGCGTGTGTTGACACTAACGGGAGCCCCCCCCCGCTGAGAGCTGGGAACGAGTGGATGAGGAGAAAGAGAGAGAGATAGAGAGAGAGAAAGAGGGAGGGAAAGTGCCTGGGAGGGGACATGGTCAGAGGGAAGGGTGAGGAGGAGGCAGAGGGGGGTCTTATGACAGGGGGGGGGCGGCTAACAAGCGGTGTAGAGCCACAGAAGGTGTGTGTATCCGAGCGTGAGGAAACGGTTGAGACAGCACGGGCCCACTGAGATGGCCGTGGAGCTAATGCTATGTTAGTGAGCTGCTAACGGCATGCCTGGGCCCTGGCTGGCCGCCCTTCCACACACATCACAGAGGCCCACAGCGCGACGAGAAGAGACACCTCAGGTCTGGGGGGGAGGTATTACCAGTGACACATCTTTTGGGCACCGGTTGGGACCCCTTTACCATCTGAGCCTCTCGTAGCGTGACTCACGCGCGGGTTATATAAAGAGACCCCCCCCCCCCCCCTTAAATCCAATGTGGCGGGGAAGGTGAGGTAGAACAGCGCTCCGAGCAGGGAGAAATAACCACCACTTAAAGTGGATGTATAGAGAGGACGCTTTATGCAGCAAGACACCTTGGGTAATTTAACCTGAATGGCGGGCTGGAGACACCTCTCAGGGTCAGCCGGCATTTTTCCATCACGATGGTGGTAATGTCAGGGTTGTGTGTCCGGTGAGGGATATTTCCATTCCGAGTGCACATTAATTATGACCGTTTGAGTTAAATGATCGCTTTAATTTAACTTGGGTCCAGTGGCAGAGCTGAGGTTGGTGCTCAGATCAAGGCTTGAGACAGCCCACAGGGGGCTGTGACCCCACAGTAGTATTACAGCTGTTAATTAAATTCTGCACAAGAAGAGATTTGATTGGACTTTATTTTATTTTTTTTATCCAAAACTGATGTTTTTTTGAGTTGATTTAATAATCCGTAGTGATTCCCCGCTGCAGAGTTATTGTAGATACGGTAGAAGGAGGAGGTGAAACTGTACACCACCATGTGATCGATGCGTGTTGCGTTACAAAGTGGCCTTTAATCTATGGCTAGAAACTATTAAGATAACATTAGGATTGGGATTTGTTATTTTGAAAATTGAGGAAATGAAAATGTAACTTTTGTGTCGTTGTTGTTGCCCTAATGGATTTCAGGATCGGGAAAGAGAATGAATGAATTGCCTATTCATTTCATCTTTATCCTGATTTGAAAGAAACTTGAACAAGTACTGGAATAAATCATCTACTGAATTGTTTGTACCTTTACGTGTTTCACAGTGCAGCTCACCTGCTCATGTGCTGCTTCTAAAGCTGTCTAGCTCGTTTGTCTGTGCAGTGTGTCTGTGTGTGTGTGCGTGCGTGTGTGCGCGCGCACATGGGGGGGGTAATGAAGAGGCATTGTGTCTCCTCATAATGACATCATGGCTCTGACAGAAGCTGGAGAAGATGCCTGAGGTCTCAGAGCAGAACTCTTCAGCTTGGCGCAAGTGTGTGTGTGTGTGTGTGTGTGTGTGTGTGTTTGTGGGTGTGCGTCCGTCCCTGGGCTATAGGAGCTCTCCTGGGCGATGCGAGCGAAAGTCAAACCGTCAAAGACAAAAACAAAACCTGACCACCAGCAATATTAAGCAGAGGGCAGGCCATTTGGCTGCTGCTGTCCGCTCGGTGGTGCCTCTGTGTGAAAGCGATGGGTGTGGGGGGCTGAGGGGGGGGGGGCACATTGGAGTAGAGAGGGGATGAGAGGTGGGAAAAGAGCAAAGAGAGAGAGAGAGAGGAAGAGAGAGAGGTCCAGAAAGTTGCAGAGAGGGTTCAGGGGTCAATTCGGCCTGCAGGCCCGGGTGACGCTCTCAGGGCACTTAACAGGAGCCCTGTATTGCATCATGGGAGTCCTTGGCACGTCCTCTTAATCTTGCCTCTGACCAGACGGATCCTTCCCCGTGGCTTTGTAAACACACAAAGGCATCGCACACATGTGCAACACATGCACCTTAGTTCTTTGTGTGTGAGGAGCCCAGCAGTGGTGTTTTTCCAGCCAGATTTATAAATTAAATCAGATTAAAAAGCTTTTTTTTACTGATGTAGTTGGCTGAGGTGAAGCTGGTTTCCATACCCCATAAACACTGGGTGTAACTAAAGCCACTTGAACTTTAATATTATTATGTGTTTCATTTGGATGTGTTCCGCAGAAGAACTGAAGTAGTAACCATGGCAGATTTAGTGAATATAGTGAATCCTATTCGGTATTATGTAAATTTCATGTAGTACACAGTGTAGTATAAGTACAAAGCAGCAGTAAACGGAAGTATCATACCCAAGTTCATCAGTAATAACTCACAACTGCACTTATGTACGCTACTTAAATAATATTTTCACCTGTGAGTGAGTGTGTGTGTGTGTGTGCGTGAGGTGTTACTCTTGCTGTATGAAAGTGATAAAAAAAGTAGGATTGATTGACAGCTTGTGCGGAACCTATGAGTCCACAAGAACAGAACGGCAGGCTTGTTTTCAGCAGACGACACTGTACACATTATTATTAACATTTATCGTGAGAAAAATCTCTGATGCAGCGGCGTAACATGTGAGTGGAGGTTCTGGCGTTGAGCGCACATCTCACATGACTGTACGGCGTGAGATTGACAGGTTTCTTCTCGGAGCCGAGGTGAACCCCTCGCCCTGCCTGTGTGTGTAATGAGAGACGGCTCTGCAACCAGCACTAATCAGCCCAGACTCCTGACCCTGTGGCAGTGAGGCCGGCACAAGAGAATACACTCCAGCACTGCTAACAACTGCTCTGACCTGTGCCTGTGTGTGTGTGTGTGTGTGTGTGTGTGTCTCTGTCTGTGTGCGCGCGCGTCTAAACGAGTGTGTGTCGTCACAGGTTATAGAGGTGCACCAGGGATTTGTTCCCATTCGATTCAGTCTGTAGGAGTGAGAAATTCCCTTCAACATAGGCCCATTTATCTTGTTATAATAAGAGATTATTAAGTGAGTGATCCAAAAGCTTAATTATTTCATTTCCTTTCCAGATTTCCTCCAAAATTAACATTCTCCATTGCACTTGAATCTAATTACTAGGCCAAGTCCCTGTGAGCTTTCCTGACAGGCTCCGGCAACCGCAAGTTATTTTGTGCGAAATGGAACAATAGTTCAGTGCTCACTTTTACAAGTGGTAGTGAAGACTCAAATCTTCTTTCACCCCAACCAAGGTTGCCCGGCCGCCCTGATGGATGACGCGCCATTCTTCTGTTGTCACATCGCGTCTGTCTCCCGGTCGTGCTGCTTTGCACTATGTTCAACATATGGGGAATCGGGGCCTCGTTTGACCCGTTATGCAAACCCGAGCCCCTTTAGTGAGGGTCCCCAGCATCCACGGCGAAGCTCCTCCAGATTGCCTGGAATGCGGTGGTGCCTCTGGTTTTCAATCATGCCATCAGGCCGCTGTGCAGTGATCTCCGCGGACTGGCCCCTATCTATCTTCAAAGAAAATACCTGAACATGTCAAACAGGCTGGACATAAAACCCCGTTTATTTGCACGACGAAAAATGTTTGGGGTTTATGTCGAGGTGGGTGCTGCCGGTTTTGCCTCCGATTACCCAGCCCGCCTTGCATTTGTTGGTGGAGTTGGTTGGCTTATGGCATTGAGAGATGATGGCTTAAAGTTACAGTCGGAATATATGGCCGTTTCTCACAGATTGCGCAGCTATTTGCCCACCTGGTGTGGCAAAAGGAAAACGTGTGTGTTATGGACAATTGATTGCTTCCTGGAGGGTTTCAACCGCTGCAACTGTACACCGTATTTTTGCGTGATTGAAGGACACAACATGTAACGTGGGCAGCTGGTTGGAGACCAACTTCTGAATGACCAATGAGGTACGAAGAAGGTAAACTGCTCCCCGATAGAGAGCCACGGTGCATCAATTTAAAGTGTAGTTGCGCGGGGGCTCGCGTGACGGTCACAGTGACGCTCAGTGGGAGTGACGGCGGCTTTCTAGGAGTAGCACCGGTCCAACCGATAACAACCGCGCGGGCCGTAGCCTCAGAGCGAACACACGAGACGCCATTCCACAGTGCGATGCATGCCCTCCTCCAGGTATGTTTATTGTTTTCTGAATGCACTGACAGACCAGTACAGACACACACACACACACACACACACACTCGCGCACGCACAGACAGGAGTGAGCATTCAATGGAAACCAGAGAAGAAGAAAACAGTCTGATCCCACTGTCGTGTTAGTGGCTGGAAAATTGGTGGAATTTGGATGGTAAATCATTTCCAGTATCTGTGAGTTAAGGTGTAGTAAGGTGCAGTGGAGGCTCTTATAGTGGAGTAATTGTGATAGGATTGTGTGCCGAAGTCATTTGTCTGGCCTGACGTTACAAGAGACAATATTGCTATGGCAATTATTATTACGATTAATATATTTGTTGCGAGTGAAAGGAGGTGACGCTTCGACAGAAAACACAAACGACAAGGACTTGATTGGGGAGGCAGAACGCGGACGACGGACAAGTGGGACATAGTCAAGGCTCCGACACCTGTGCGTATCTTTCACTCGACACATCCTTTAAAATGTGCATTTACGAAACGGGGAAAAAAAAACACGTATTGTTCGATAGACGCTTCTTCCAGTCATTTTCTTTCAAGCTCGGAACGCGGTGTTCTTCTCCTTCCCGTTTCGTGAAATCGCTTGTGAAAGGACTGGTTCCTAAGGCGTAGTGCAAGCCTTGTCCTCCATTCTTTTGCTGAAGTTCCTGAATTGGAAAAATGCTTACTTTGTTTCACTGGCCCCTTATTCTAACGATCTAACTATCTATTAAATAACTCAAACTTCTCATAAATAATGCTCCAGTCAGAATGGAAATCTATCTACTCCTACCTATCCTGCTTACGAAAGTTTTCTCCATTTACCTTGCATAGTGTCCATCTGTTACTGTACATGGGCAGGCTGTCGGTCTAAAGTGTTGCGGTTGAACAAATGAGATATTCTATTGTGACAACACAACCCTGGCACCAGAGGAGAAACACCTAACCCGTCTCAATTGAATCTCAGTGGGCTCGGTGAGGAATGACTGAAGTAGCGTCGGTGGCGACAATTTGAGAACATGTCACCCGTCACTTCTCTGTTGTGTTATTTGGGCGCACAGCTCGTGCCCCTGGAGTGTAATAGCAACAAGGCCGTAGTGGATCATCGCTCACTCAGTGCAAGCGCTTTCTGTATAAATGATTGCGCCACACGTGTGGCACTCCAAAGAAGTAACACCGTAAACCCCTCCGCGAGACAAAGACATGAGCAGTTTACAGGGGAAAGGTCATACTTCTGCTTGGCTGAAACTCTAAAAAAAAAAAAAAAAAAAAGACATAAAAAAACTCCCCCAACAAAAAAAAAAAAAAAGTCATAAAAAAACTCTCACTACTACATGGGGAGGGGAATAAATGGCTGTAGACAAGACTGGACGTGTGCAGAAATGCAAAATCTGGATTTACTGTACACCCCATCCACTTGTGTGTCCACTCGGAGAGCAGTTCATTCAGGCCTCGCCAGTTTCCCGGCGCGCAACTCCGCTTTTCCAAAAAGTCCCACAATGCACCGCGTCTACTTGGGCCAGGCTACTCGAGCGAAGAAAGGGTGGGATTTAATGTCATCCACGCCTCCCACTCCTGCCCCCAGTCTCTCCGTCGGGTTGTACTGTAGCAGCTGCACCGGACGATAAACAGAGAGACCCAGAATATTCATTGAACAAGTTCATCATTAGGTTTTTCAGTCGGTGTGCCAAATATGAAGAAAAAAAAAAATCTCACAGTTTAAGTTACAAAGGATTCTATAGATTCTATATGGCCATTACTTCAACAACTTTGAATTTGGTTCCACAGCATTATTATTATTATTATTATTATTATTATTTATTTTTTAAAACTTTTCCACGATTCAAAAGATTTCATTCCACGCAGCACAGCCTCTCACCTGCTCCAGCAGAGATCCGGCCTCCTCTGAAACGGACTCGGGGATGTTGAGAGCCGTGTGGCGACTGATTCCCGCTGGATGGCACCGCAGCAGAGGCTGTGTGGAGGGAGGGAGGGAGGGTGCGGGTGGGTGGGGGAGGGGAAGAGAGGTAGATAACCATCAATTTAAAACAAAGACAACGTGACACACCGAGAGCCGAGGGGACAGATAGAATGACACCCACTGAGCACAGGTCAACGTGAGAATCACTGGGAAGAGGACAAATAGGAGGAGACCACAGAGCCCGGGCACCTGAAACAACACTGATGGCACCAACTACAACAGGGGCATGATTTCACTGCTGTTGCTCTTTCTTAGAAGTGCTGTGTTGTGTGTCATACGGTGAATCACAGGAAGATTGATATAGGGGTGGGGGTGGGGGGGGGGGGGGGGGGGGGGGGGGGGAGGGGAAGAGAGGTAGATAACCATCAATTTAAAACAAAGACAACGTGACACACCGAGAGCCGAGGGGACAGATAGAATGACACCCACTGAGCACAGGTCAACGTGAGAATCACTGGGAAGAGGACAAATAGGAGGAGACCACAGAGCCCGGGCACCTGAAACAACACTGATGGCACCAACTACAACAGGGGCATGATTTCACTGCTGTTGCTCTTTCTTAGAAGTGCTGTGTTGTGTGTCATACGGTGAATCACAGGAAGATTGATATAGGGGTGGGGGTGGGGGTGGGGGGGGGGGGGGGGGGGCGGGGGGGGGGGGACGCAGTGTGTTTGGTTAGTTTGTGCGTTTGTACACAGCGAGCTGACGGGAAGGGCCGACGGGTAATCGGCGGGTAAAAGCGCGGCTCTAAAAAAGGAACCCGACCAAGTCAAACGGCTAACAAGAAACCGTTGCACTCACAGAAAAAAAAAAAAAAAACATAAAAACAAAGTCACACTAATCCCAGAAGTGAAGAAGAGATGCTAGTGCTTTTCCAAACACAGACTCTAATCCTATTGTTCAAAATAATGGACGATAATGAGTGTAATCGCTGTATGCTGCGTCGACGCATCTTTGAGTGCATGCTACAACTGGAAAAATTGAAAAGCGCTGGAGTAGAACGTAGAAAATGTTGGTGGACGCTGTGTGTTTATTCTCCATCGGTTAAATTGGTTTCCTCTCTCTCTCTCTCTCTCTCTCTCTCTCTCTCTCTCTCTCTCTCTCTCTCTCTCTCTCTCTCTCTCTCTCTCCGTGCTGCAGGAGTTCTGGCTGGGCTCCTAGCTGCAGTCAAGGATGCTCCAGGCAAGATCTTATCCTGCAAGGATCAAGAGACACCGTGTGCGCCTGTGTGTGTGTATCCTTGCCAGGACCATACCCAGACATAATCATCAAAGGAGACATCTGTGCGACCGAGTTTTTTTTTTCTTTTTTCTTTTTTTCCCCTGGTAGGTGCGGGGTGTGTATTGTTCAACATTAATAACACTAACCTAACACCCCGGCTAATGTCTGGGCCATCGCAGGGAACCACTGATGGCCGATAGGTAAATATGCCCACTGGCAATCAGTTAGAATTTATTCAAATTTCACAGACAATGAAGAAATGGAAGCACCTGCACATTGTGCGGGCGCAACTGTGTGTGTGTGTGTGTGTGTGTGTGTGTGTGTCTTCACATGGGCAAGTTCAAATTTGCATGCGTTTGTGTGCGTTTATTGAAGTGGCGTGTGCCCCACCCCTCCCTCCCCCCTTCCTCTCGAGCCGGTCTTGGAAGAAGGTCCCTCAGACAGCCCGTGCTCCCGGACCATCCGAGCCGCGGCACCTCGAGAGCTGCCCCAGTCTTCACCTTCCACGCCAATGCGGGGCCGGTGTGCTCGGAGCCCGGCGCAGGCTCCAGGAGCCAGCAGAGAGGCCCGGGGAGAGCTGACCCCCTGGCCCAGCAGATGGAGCTCAGGCTGGGAGAGAAAGTCACACCGACACCCCTGGCACTCCCCGAGAACCAAAGTAAGAGGCGGCAGCCAAGATGCACCTCCCGCGCACACACACACACACACACACACACACACACACACACACATAAGCACAACAAGAACAACAACAACAAATTCCACCTACTCAAACACATACAGACACGCGTGCAGAATCGCACACAACTTGGCACGACCATAAAGAGCGCGAGAGAGTTGAAAGCCAAGACACCTACAGACATCCCACAACACCTAGGTAACAAAGATAAAAAAAAAAAAAAGGTTTTCATCCCAATACTTTTTGACTCACCATGCCTGTCAGGAGCTCAAACAGGATGGCGCCCAAACTCCACCAATCACATGCTGTGGTTTCCTCACTGATGCCTCCCACCTCTGAATCAAGAGCAAAAAAAAAAAAGAGGAAACAGAAACAGAAGTGATCAATACATTAACAAGCAGGGAAATTGCTCATCTGTTGAGGACCAGCACAGGCAAACAAAGGCAAACAATTATTAACGAGTAATAGATGTAAAATGAAAGATTAGCTTAATCAAACATTTATAAATAAAATCATTACAAGCCGTTACAAGGCATCTTTCTTTGAAGGCTCACACATTAAACACTTGGATTACTTAATATTTCATTGAATGCATCCAATCAATTCCAAATGAGCACAAAGACATTGACGCCGTCTCTGTCTGACGCACCCACACACATACACGGTAGTGTGTGTCTCATAAAAGGGTTATTTGCATAATAAAAAAAAACAGTTAAATTGAGGAAACCGTCTGTGCTGCAACTTCACACCATCTGCATGACCTGACCTCAAACACACACGCATACAACACGCGCTCACAGACACCCGCACACACTCACTTACTAAGAAATGTAAAACGGGAATATTAAAAAAAAAAAAACAGACACTGAGACGTCTCCTTACACACCGTTACTGATTTTATTGTAACGAGGCGTCGCCGGTGTTTAACGCGTGGCCTTGTTTTGTTTGCGCCCATTCTGAAACCCTACCAGGAATGTGATTTCAAACTTATCTTGCAGTTTCAATTGTTTTCCACGGCGCCGTGGCGTGACAAAGTCAAAAAGTACGCCGATCCATCACAACATTGAAACCAGTTAGCTGTTCTAATGTTGCGGCTGATCCGTGTACGTGTTTGTGTGCGGTTGTGTGTGTGCGCTCCACAGGGTACCAGATGGCCTCCTGTGCCAGCGCTTCCCTCCGCTCTGCTCTCTCCAGAGGGAGGGCAGGGCGCCTGGCCACCCAGAGGGCCGGGACCCAGGGTCGTGGCCGTGTGTGCCCAGAGACCAGGCTCCTCAGCTGCCCGAGCCGAAGAGACAAAGAGCCCTCGTCTCCCCGAGGCCGCCGGGAACTCCGGAGGCCTGTGCGGCTCTCTTGCAGCCAAGGTTAGAGAGGGTTATGATACGACTTGCACGTTTTTTTTTTTTGGTCAACACACACACACACGCGCACGCGCGCACACAGCCAACTGAGCAACCGGTCTTCAGGGCTCCCCAGGACCACTGTTTTGACAGCCAAGGAGAGTAGATCGTCATTGAACGGACTAGTGATACCTGCGCAGTCGTGCGCTGGAGGGGAGATAGTGGACACACACACACACACACACACGCACGTCTCAGAGCAAGGTCGATGTCATCACAATGGATTAATGTCTAAGGAGCTGCAGGGAGAGTACAGTGGCGCTGGCTACACTTACCGCTCCGTCAGAGCGAGGCAGGGAGTAAGGGAGACAGAGAGGAAGAGGACGGGAAGGGAGAATTAACTGCATCCACAGGCCATGGGTCATTCAAAGCCCACTGTTACGGCGCGCCGTGCGGAGTGTTCCATTTTTCAATTTGACCATGCTCTTGGAACGTGGCCTCTTTTTTTTTTTCCCTCTCCTGCGTGGCAATTTGAAAAAAAATAATTACATCAAAATAAATCGTGGCAATTCAAAGAAATCCTAGGGAGGACAAGAATAACGTGATTTCCCCCGCGTGGCCTCATCTTCCCTTTCCCCTCCACGGTGCAGTTCCCTCCTGCTTTGTATCTTAATCGCACTCCCTCTCCTCTGAGCCAGAAGGAACTTTCGCTCTTCTCCTCTTCGAGCGACTTCCCTAGAAACTCAACCGACGGTCATTGTTGAAAGAGGAAGCAAAGGGAATGCAGGTAGGAAGTAAGGCGGAGTGTGCCAAGACTGCAAGAGTGTGGGTCCTGTGAGCTGAGCAGGTTCGGTGAGGGGAAAACATTCAGAGGATAAAGCAGAAGTCCTTTCAAGGCGACAATTTCTTCCCACAAAAGAGCTTTTGAGAATAATGAGAGGACAGCTCAGCGTGAAAAAGGGGAAGCCAACTTCCTCAGAACCACGTTGTGGCTGAGCAGCATCGGAGGGAGGAAAACAATCGAGAAAACAAACATCGAGTTCTGTTCTGACTAACAGACTTGTTCGAGGGGAAGAAGATTGAATTTCCCCTTTCTTAGAGACTGAAGACAATCGTTTTTGGCCTTGCTTCCCTATTGGCAGAACAATTCCCGTTTCTGTCAAATTTAGGTTGCATCAAACCGGCACTCGACGACTTGTTTTTTGTTTCGTTTTTTTTTTCTCCTTTGGGCACAGAAAAAGAAAAAGGAAAAAAAAAGGTAACCATCTGATGTTTATCGGTCATGACGACGTGGTGACAAAGTAAATAAGCAGAAGCGCCGATTTAACAGATTAACACCCGGCCGCTGTGCTTTCTGAATCCACTCCTGTGTTTTTTTGGGTGTGAATGTGAGCGTTTTAAAAACATGTTTCTCTCCTCCTTACATGCGCGCACGCACACACACACCCACACAAACCCACACACCCACACACACACACACGCACATACGGTCACAGCAGGCCCCCTGCTAGCTTTCTGGCAAACAGTCATAAATCTGTCATCAGGAATGAAGCCATCGCTAGAGCTGACCCTGTCTGGATAAACAGCAATACATAACAAGGGCAGGGGAGAGACACACTCACTAACCTCTGCGCCAGCGTGCGTCCGTGCTCACAGAGCGCACACACATCTACAGATGAATGCACGCATCTCACCTAGGGTTTAGAGCAATGGGATAAACACAAGCACGTCAAACGAGGGGGTAATGGGATATGCGTGCCGGCAACCACAAAAAAGTGGACAGCATGAGAGACGACAATAGGGGACAAAGTCGCCGGTGTCGGAGTAAGACAGGCAGGCGGTGGATGAGAAAGTGCTCTTTTCCCCCAGCGGCACGAAACACCCTCTGCTGGATGTTAATATGCCTTACAGTCGACTAAAACCTTAAGTCGCAAAAATATTCTTGATGATGACTCTGTTTATATTAAAATTTCTGTGGACTGAATTCCAAAATCGGCCAAATTAAGAATTAGTGCATCAGTACACTCAAGTTTCTCCACTCATTGTCGCCATCCAACAAATTCAACGTCCGTCAAACTGAACCGCAACTACACCGTATAGTAATTTGTAGTCAGTTAACCAATGTGAAATTGAAACTTTTACTCAAATCAAATACGATGACGGATTTAGTGTTAATGCACATAACAAACATGATTAATTGTCTTGAGTTAATTGTCTAATTATAAGCAATCGCTTAAGGGGCAAACGAGTCTCGGTCACTTGTCCAACAGGCAGAAGCCACCTGATTCATTTGCTTCGATTCCATTAGTAGGCTTTTAAACAAGCGGTTGCTAAGGGAATAAAAATGCTCACTTTTGATATTAGATGGAGCATTTGTTGCTTTCAGATTTATTACAACAGCCTCGTACTGTAAATTCCCGACACAAGGAGGATTTAAATCTGAAGTGACCTTCCTGGCTTGAGAGAGAGAGGATGAATAACTTAATATAAGTGCGTGCGAGAGTGAATGAGCGTGAGGGCCATTGTGTACGTCTCTGAGTGCCTCCAGTGTTTTTCAGCGAACAGTCTATCCTGCATATTTAAGAAAGATGTAATTAAACACACTGCATATCATCCATCCAACAGCCCAAGTGTGAAGCCATATGCTTTGAAAGCAGCGGCACATCGGAAAGTTAGCCACCCATAGATGTCAAACACAATCCAAACACACACACACACACACACACACACACACAGATACCCGTCACACACGGACGTGCTAAGTAGGGACACGGTGCTATAGTCGAGCAGCAGTTTGTTTTTAAGCAGCTTTTAAACAGCATGCCAAAGCTGCCACAGGCTTGCTGAGGGCAACAATCGGTGTTAATGCACCACTGGCTCACTGTTGCGCAACGGCACACTCTACAGTGCAACAAAAGTACTGCACCACAATCTGTCACTCTACTGTAGGAGGAATAATAACAACCTCATGCACTGTTCATACATGGCGATTTGTTCAACGTAAGAGCCAAAACCAAAAAAAAAAATCACAGCGTTCATTATTTTCTCTCCTTCCCCTTTGAGATGTTTGTGTACACTTGGATAGGTTATTCATGTCTAACTATGAATGAGGGTTTTGTGGCCATGGGAAAGCGGCCTACTTATGGCCCTGCATGCCTGCATAGAATTAACCCCATGTAAACCTCCTTGCCAACAGGCAAACACACACACACACACACACACACACACACACACACACACACACACACCAAACGAGGCTCCTAGTTAAGCGCATCATCATCGTCCAGTAAAGAATACATTGAATGAATACGTGTGTAATGTACAATGTCGTGTGTGTGTGTGCGTGTGTCTCACCAGGTGCACAGTACATGTTCAGAACGGCGTCTTTGTCGCAGGAGTCCTCCACGTCAACCCAGCTACAAAAGTAAGTGATCTGCACGTGACCTACACGTGGAAAAAGGGGGGAGAAAAATAGACAGCGTTCAACTCAAGGGTTCAACCGCGCAATGGCATCGGATGCTCGGCCTCCTGGTCGACGTCACGCGGTCGAGTGTCGCCAAAGCCCCCCCCTCCCGGACCGTGTTTAGTCACCTTTGGATCCTTCCTTCCACCCTTCCTATCTGCCTCTCCGAATCCCTCCACGGGCTTTTCAAGCACGGGGCCGCGCCGATTACTCCTGTTTAGCGGCTACCCGTTAACGCCATCATTAGGACTAATGGTGTCATTAGGTAGCCGTGGCCATTAGCCCGGGCTAGCCAGACTGATGCGCCGCACTATGCTGTTGATGGGCCCTTTAGAACAATAATTACCGCCGGGGAGACGAAAACAGCCACTCAGCTAATTAGACGCTTGTTGATAACGAGGTGGAGAGAGATGATTGTAGGACGACAAAGGAAGAAGTTGAGGGGAAATCTGTGACCCCCCTGGTAAAACACTTTCTCCGCCGCGAGAGCCTTTTATTTTGGCAAACAGATCAGATCATGGTTGACCGACCGAGACAATGTCTCGGTAAAACCCGGCTGGCGACAGAAAACAAGGTAGGCACCACGTATAGCGGCGTCAGGAGGGTTCGATTCTATACCTGTGGTATTTAGAGTGTATTTTATAGTTTTTCCATTAGGTGCCTATTGTTATTTTTATTACGCTCATCATTCTTATTATTCTTTCCCCATTTGCCTCTGAAATGGATGGTGGTGAAGTCTTTACAGAGAACCAATCTGCTTAATCATTTTCTGATTCATTCCTATGGATTTTTTTAAAAAGCGGGGGGGCAAACGCAGAGAGCGTGCGCATCTCACCTCGGTGGTCCAGCAGGATGTTGTTGGGGTTTAGGTCCCGACAGATGATGCCTTCTTGGTGCAGCGAGTCCAGGGCCGTCACCATCTCTACGGCCCAGCATCGCACAAACTCCTCGGGGATGCGGACCTGGGACGCTGCCAGCGACAGCTCGTCCAGCTCGGCAAACAGCCGCGATACTTCTTTATCAAATTCACTGACACTTTTATGACTAGCAGCTCCTGATAATTCACCATCAGCGTCTAATGAACTCGCAGCCGCTGCACAGGCCCCGGCCTCGTCCGCGGCCCGCATGGAGTGTGCACTGGGTTCTGCGTTTACCCCAGATTTAGCCTCTGGGTTCTCACGGCGGGGGTGGGTAACTGGAATTGGCGCATCCAGGGGGAGTTCGTCATCTTGGCTTTCCTCCATCTTATCGGAGGCCTCGGCTCCAAACGCCAGGCCGTAGTCGTCCCACAAGGAGTTGAGGGGAGAGGAAGATGCGGCGCTGGTGTCCAAGGGTGCTGCGGAGGCTGTGCACAAGGACGAAAGCTCCTGCTCCTGCCGCTGCTCCTCCTCCCCGTCCTCGGGCTGACTGGGAAGCTGTAAAACATCAGGCTGTGTGAACTTCTGAGGAGAGGCCGTGGCCTCGAGGCCCGGGCACACTGCAGGGGTGTCCAGTTCCTCGTCTAACGAGTGCACGGGCCCGCTCATTACAGGAAGGTTGACCAAGAGATCGGGTGGATGACCCTCATCCTCCGCCGCTGCCTCTTGAAAGGAGATGACCGGCACAGACTCGTTGGAGCCTTTGTCGCTGCGGTCCAGCCACCAGGGCTCCGTGCCGTGGCCCTTGACCTCCTGAGCCAGCTCCGGGGCGCCTTGGGTGACCTCCGAGCCCAGGTCCGACGGGGCAAACTGCGGCACCTGCTTCCCTAAGTCGAGGCAGGTCACCTCGCTGGCGCTGTCCTTGCTGTCGATGCGGAAGAACTCCATGGGCGTGTGCTTGGACTGGTCGAGCGACAGAGGCGCAGCAGGAGAGGGCAGAGGACTGAAAACCTCGCCGTGGTCCTGTCCCTCGCCTCGGTGCCGCTCGCTGTCGTGGCTGAGGCCGCTTTTGTCGGACGACTCGGTGAAGAAGGCGAGCTCCTGAGAGCTGAGGGGTGAGGAGAGGCTGTCGTTGCTCATCAGCGAGCGACTGCGCGAGGAGGTGGCGGTGGTGGCCATGGGCACTTCCAGCGATAGCATTTCCTGTTCACTCTTCTCCTCCTCCAGTGCGTCCGGTTCTACTTTGTCCTGTTCGTACTCATTGCAGAGCGTCAAGTAGCTGTTGGTGCACTCTTCCTCAGAGGCCGCTCCAGAGTCGGACCGGGCCCCCTTTCGGTCGACCAGCCGGGGAGGCAGAGCGCCTTTAAGAGGAGGCGTGATGAGGCTCGCTCCGTCTTTCCGCTGCTCCGAGACGGAACCAGGACCAGCGGCAGGCCCGGAACCTGAACCGGCCGAGTCCACATCCCGCTTTGGCAAGGCATGCTGCGGGGAGCGCACAGCCACCGTGTGGCTCTTCTGGATGAAAGGTATGTCGAAGCTCTCATCTGGGCTCGAATTACGTAGGTACTTTCCAATGTGGGACCACAGTTTTCCCCCTGGGGATCAAACAGACGGAGCATTAGAGACAGAGAAAGACAGAGGACAGGAGGCCGAAGAGATTGATGAGTTTAGATAAGAAAGCATTGCCTCTTCGAGAGGATTTAGCCCTTTTTTTCCCCACTAAAGGAACTTGACCGCAAATGTTAGTTATGTCAAGCTTTGTGATCTCTGACTCTCTCCCGTTTGGTTTATCTCATTTTAAGTGTCTGATTTTAGTATCCGAGGGTCCTTGGTTACTGGGACTATTTGGTGAAAACGGTCATTAGTTTCCACTTAAAATGAGTAACATAGGCAAACAAAAAACAATTGAGACTGGAACCCATTTGGCTGAATGGGGTCGTGCGGGTGCGCGAGCGTAGGCTCTCGGTGCGATGTTAGCGTTTCGACTTGTCTCCGTCTTACACACACACACACGCACACAGGCACACAGGCGCACACGCGGGCTCGGAGACACACGCGGCTATAGTGTGAGCAATTGGAAGCCGGCATCTGTTGTGCGTGATGAGAATGGATTGGGAGTTCACAGTGATGATAATGATGGCGGGGCAGCTCGATGGCGTAGAAAGTAAAACCATCCATATGTTGTTTTGTCCAATGTCACTCAGGTCACTGCCTCCCCGTCGTCTATCTGTCTATCCTCATTCAACCCGTCACCTGCCCACAACATGCTGTCGACGTATAAGGAGGAGATCAGGATCTCCTCAAACCCAGAGCTGGGGCGGTTTATGATTAGCTTTATTATATCGTGTTTAACAGCCCCATATTATATTTAATACAGTCCACTAATATTAGCGCAGAGCAGTTGGGGAGTACACCAGATTGAAAAGGTTACAGGACATAAAAAAAATATGGCTCCATTTTCAGCGTAGCCACTCGCCCACGCGCACGCACGCAATCTACACAAACACCCCCCCCGAGTGAGTGGGATGTAAGGAGGCCCAGGTGTTGGCATAGCTAATGAAGCACGGTGCCACCTGGTATTCAGAATAATGACCTGTGACACACACACCCATCTCTATCAAACATCTGTGTGGAACAAGGGCAGAGAGAGGGGCGGGAGACGGGAGGGAGTGGGCTCAGGCGAAGGATGGGAAAAGAAGGGGGGAGAAGGGGAGGCGAGAAGAAAGATGAGGGCGGGCGAAGAGTGCGCGCTCGTGCTACCTTCAGCATACTGGAGCAGAAGGAAAACCATGTCCTCGGAGACGATGAACTTCCTCAGCTGCACCATGTGGGGCACGATGTGGGGCATGATGGTCCTCTTCGTCCGCCCGCAATCACTGCTCTTCCTCAAACCCTAGAATAACAAAGGAGAGGAGGGGGGGGGGGGGGGGAGGGCTTTTCTCAGGGGGGGGGGGGAAGGCATTTATCCAATATTTAATTGGAAATAGATATGCGAAAATGGAGATTTCTTTACATTTTCGAAAATGATCCAAAATAAGAATTGCCCGGGCTGGACTGGGGAGAGGAAGTTGTGCGTCGGAGAGGTTCTTTGAGAGTGTGGCAAAAGGAGAAAGCTCCCATTAACGAAGTGCCGGCTCTACCCCATGGCGACCCAAAGTCACTGGATTCATCAAGCCACGTACTGCGCGTGACTTTAAAAGAGCCACATAAATCTAGCCGCGCTACACGTAAAGTTCACATTGGCTGGGTAGTGTGTGTGTGTGTGTGTGTAAGTGTGTGTCTGCGTGCGAGCGCGCGCACGCACGCATGCGCGTGTAGTCATCTGTGCCCGCAATGTGCGTTGGCATCTGGCACACGTCTCACACCTGAGAGCAGAGGAGCTGACGGGGACAGGCCCATTAGAATCAATTACAGCGGTCACACACGGGGGCTTCTGGCACACTTCACAGTTACACTTACAGTTAGGAAGATCGCGAGGAGACACACAAACACACACACACAAATTACACTTACTTTCAGGATGAACGTCTCCTCTGTTCTCTTGTCCATGACCAGAAGAACCTGTGATGGAAGAGTGCCATTAATGTTCATGTACGCACAGCCGTGCGCGGCCTAAGATTGTGTCGCGGCTATGTCCTCCAGCAGGGATTTTCAATGACTCGGCCAGGGCATGCGCGAGGGTCACTGAGAAGATAAATGCGGGGTCGCCAAATTACACCGAAATTACGAAGCAGACCCACTGTGTCTGTCAAACCAAATTGCAAAAAAAGGTGGATGAGAACATTTGTCACACATGGAAGAGTGCAGACAACAACAACAACAACAACAACAAACAACAACACCAAGTTCGCGGACTATTTTGTTGACAAACAGAAAACAGACAGGACAAACATGTTC
Source organism: Colistium nudipinnis (assembly GCA_016785305.1). NCBI lineage: Eukaryota > Metazoa > Chordata > Actinopteri > Pleuronectiformes > Rhombosoleidae > Colistium > Colistium nudipinnis. Next base: position 409,775 of record JAFBJU010001486.1, read on the forward strand.
CTTTTTGTCTTTGCAGCTGACGTATCTTTGGGCACTGGACTGCAGTAGGGACAAGTCCGTTTGAAAACTAGGTCTCCGAAATGTCCACTGGCTATTTTCCCCATTTAAATATCATATTTATGTTTATAATAATGACATATTGAGGAAAACGTTGGATCACGTGCTATCTGAGGAATAGTTTCTGTCACAGGACGGTGTAATGTATCACAGCAGACAGCGTAATTGCCGGCAGTGCCGTTTCCAAAATCCCCACGTCCTTCCCATCTGCTCTCACGTTCCTACAAATTTTCTCATCCCGCTTTAATTTAGTTTTTCTCTCCTTCTCCTTCTCCCTAATGTCTTCATATCCTCCCGCTTTCGTCCCCTCCTTTTTTTTTTTTTTGTTGCCCCGACATCTCAATTGCTCTTCCGCTCTCTCGGGGGGGAGGAGCGCGAGCATATGTGCGCGACCTGCTGTGCGTTTGTGCGCGCTGTAGTGCCCGCGTATGTTTTGCGGGTGCGTTCTCGCCATGTGACCCTGGCTGGGACCAAACAGGTGCGGGCTAAATGGATATGAATGGAGCCGTGAGTAAACAGAGTGGCGGCGCAAGCCAGGGCGCTAATATAATTAAGACGCAAACATCAGGGAAGGGGGGAGGTGGAGTGGAGGGGCAGGGGTGGCGCCGGGGTGAGGAGCTCTCTCCATCTGTCCCCTCTGTCCCCATTAAAAGTGAAAGGAGGGAGGAGGAGGAGGAGGAGCGGGGGGGCGACAGTCAAGCCATTTTTAAAAAGCTCATTTTCTCTTATGGACTTTTTGTTGTTGTTATTGTGTGTTCGCGTAAGAGTTTTTTTTTTTTTTTTTTTGCAATATTATGTGTTCTGAGCGCATCGCCGCAGAGTAACGCATGTCGGTGTTGTGTCAACATTTTCCTTGGGGTTTGTGAGTGAGTGTGTGCGCGCGTGTGTGTGTAGGATGAGCATCATTGATTCAATGCTGTGTGCGACTCTCTTGTGTGCCGCTTGCCAAGTCATTTCATGGCTGAGTGGTGAAGTTGCTTCGCCGGCATCTGGCTGAGAGGACCGGCAACCCAATCTGACCTTGTGCTAGTCATAACTGACGTTAAACATACCCACACTCGGCCCCGGCTATACCATCCAGTGAATCTATTAGGCCTTTATTGCATCCGATGAAAGAGTTGGTCAGAGAAGGAGAGGACACAAGGAGGAGAAATGTGGAGATACTACCTACGTTTATCCGGGCTGGCGGCAATTATGAAACGAGTGCCAACCGAACACCAGCGTAATTATTTCGCTATGTTGGGTTTTAGTTTCACCTGCTTCCGGCTTCACTTTAACGTTCAAGGAGGACATTTTGACAACGCGCCGTTGAAGGTAAAAGTAGTCTTTGCGTCCATTGCACACTATCTTGCAGCTAAAAAGAAAATGTGTTTATTGGGTCCGTGAATGAACACAAATATCACAACATTCAGTGGCACGTCTCAACACTTCAACACACAGAAATATCTGACCTTGCCTATGACCCCCAACACCCTGTAAGCTCTCAGCTCCTCGGACGGACTCTGCTGGCCCGCTCTGCTGGTGGTTGGGCAGCACTGTGCCCCGAGGGTCTTGGGAGAAGAGAAAGATTTCATTTATTTTTTGTAAGGCGGTGAAATGTGCACGGAGAACACGTCATCAGCTTAAGGATTGTGTGACAGCACGGCGTTTTTAAATATGAAAAAAATACGAGCGGAAACCGAGGGTGGCTGTAGTGCAATTTGGGGGCCACTCTCCATCCCACTTACTACTGTCTGCGTTGACCCTTGACCCATGTTGCTCCTCAGCTGCTGACTGGATATCTGTTCTGCTCGCATCAGATACTCTGCGGTCTTTTTCTTCACTGCCTCTCGCCGCGTGGGACTGGGCTCACCTGAAATAAGTCGAGTAAGGTTCAGTTTCCTTTATCACCATTACAAACATTTCACAAACAAAACAGTGGGTTATCATTGTGACTTATTAACAACTAAAAGACAACATTGGTTAATGGGATGATCTGTGCGTCATTTTTGTGCGTAACAGCAGGGTGTGGTCGTGGAAGTGGACTCCAGAACAAACCGACCTTGCACGCCTTGCAGCAGGAGGTCCACGCCACTGCGATAGTAAGAAAAGGCTGCCTGGTAGTCCTGCTCGTTCTCCTTCTGCACTGCCACACAGATCAGATCACTGGCCTTGACCAAGTAGTCGGACTTGCCGTCCTTAGGGTTGCCACCGATGGCTTTCTTCACGCTGCCAGAGAAGAGAGGCGTCCGGCCTGGCCAGCCGACCTCTGGGTTAGGGGCAGAAGAGGCAGGAATGGGGGCAGGAGACGGGGTGCGGCGTTCGTGCAGGGAGGGCAAGCGAGGGCTGCAGCTGCTGCTAATGTTGGAGGCTCCCCCCTGTGGCTGGTTTGGGGAGGTGCGACCCGAGGCCATGCCATCGTCCAGCCCAGCCAAAGAGTCTGTATCCACAGCCAGGGAGGTCAGGTCGCTCTCGCTTGACGGGCCTGGGTAGGGAAGAATGCAAGTCATCATAGCCTAATATATGTACCTATATTTACACACACATTTATATGCATATATTGCTATACTCAAATCTATAGGCAATGTGATGTAGTTCGAATTTGACGAGCAAGCCGTACCTCCATATTCAGATGTGATTGTCAAATCCTCCGCACCACTGATGTCTCTTTGGACTGAAAAAACAATGGCCACGCACGCCTGAGCAAGTTTGAATTGACAGCAAGAGTAAAGAAGCAAGAGGCAGACCGACTGTGAGGAAGGAGTCTGCGTCTGTAAGCGTACCGTCAGAGCTGCAGTCTGATAAACTATCTGCCAGGAAATCTGAAAAGGGCTCGGCCGGTCCAATGAGCTCCGAGCCGTCCTGGACCTCACCTCCCTGCAGATGTTAGAAACGCGTCAGTCCACGGCCTCTGTGAAGGACGTGTGCGTGCGTGCGTGCGCCTCCGTGCGTTTCAGCTGTACCTTGAAGAAATCTTGGATGTGTTGACTACTGTAAAGAGCCGGGATGTTGGCGGAGAACTGCAGCAGATCCTCGGAGCACTGTCTTCTTTCCTCGATCACAGAGTCATCGAAACGACCTGCAGGCGCATTAAGAGAGAGACGCGGGATCATAGCTTGCGTGAATGGCACTCACTGGCCGAGTAGTAACACGGAGATGGCACAAGGGGGGCAGAGCCACCGCTGCTATGTTTAACTCCCTCAAAATATCTAGGATTTAGCGCCTTGTCCTCCCCATCCCACAACTCTGTTCTCTCTCCCCCGGTTTTTGTCCTTTCAGAGCAACCTTTTGAGAGAGATGACCGCCTATCCTGGGTGTGGTTCGGCGAGATGTTTCTTTCGGGTAAGGTCGTTGTTGTTGTTGATGTTTTCCTCAACAGTGCCCATGTACACTATTTAGTTTTCCCCGTACAATATTTATAAATGTTTTCCTTACTGTGTGGAGTGCCTTGAGATAATAGATGCTATAAAATAAAACTGAGTGTAAGCAAAACATTTCACCATTACAGTTTTTGTTTGGTTAAGCAAGATCCCTACTAACCAAATACTGAGGATAACAAAAATGAAAAAGAAGACCAAGGTCCAACAAACATTGTGGCATTTTTTTTTTGACACAGGACTGCGGAGTGTTCGATTCTTACCGAAGACTTTGGCCTTGGCGAAAGGAGGAAACAGCTCCGACTGGCTACATGCATTCTTGTGCAGCTGCCAGAGATTCTGATGAAGTTTCCGAAAATCGCTGTATCTCTTCCACACTGTTATCTACAGAGAGAGAGAGAGAGAAAGAGTGGGAAGCTGGATGAAGAAGGACAAGACGTTGACTTGCTATGTAACAAAGCCTCAAGTCCCCACATTCAGACTCAAGCCTGGTTAAAGCAAGTCCATACCCTGAGGAACGAAACACAGTGGCCTAATGTTGGGATACAAATCCAGCCGGGTGCCTGCCGTGAGACAAACTGGCCCGAGGACCACTCCTAAACTGGAGCAGCGCTATGTAAAGGAGGTAAGTGTGTTTTCAGGCATCTTAGACACACACACACGCAGTAATTGATATCATGCAGGTTGCATTAGCGTTGGTTCCAGTACATTCCTGCTGCTTGTTTGCGAAGTAAGAGAGTAAAAAAAGCTATGTTCTTGTTTTTTTTACTGCACGTTGCCCATTCATTGGATTGAAACATTAAAAAAAGGTTTTACGAACCATTTATAACCACCAGTTCAAATCTTTAGAAAAAGAAGTCCCACTAATGATCTCTGAAAAACTTGATTTTTAGGATGCAACAGGCATTCCAGAACATTTCATTGACGGCGATAAAAATAGAAAGTAACATGCACACAGTAAGCTTACAATGTGAGAAAATGCGCAATAAATGAGTGTGTGCGGATAATGAGCCACCGCTTTCTCCTGATTAACTAGTTTCTTAATTGAATTTTCTGGTTAAAAAAAAAAGGATTAAAAAATCTTTGCTGTGTACAGAAATGTGTAAGGACACAGACGAGAAATGCAAAGCCACACACAACTCAGCGCTATACGATACATGCATATCTGTGAAATGTTAAATGTTTAATGAAATTGCCCTCGTAATAGTCTCGGTTGAAATGTGAAAATGACTCCCACGGATCTTTTTGGAGGAGATTCAGCAGTCTGGCAAAGGCTTCATATAGACTCACGTCTTACCTCTTGAACATCTTCTGGGTTCTTCCTGGAGATGATCTGTATGGAAGACGGAGAGGAAATTGAAACGGACTGGAAACCATGTTTGTTTGTTTTTTTGTCGTTCTCAAATTGAAAAGAAATGTCAGCGCTGCAAGCTCCACCACAGTGTGGGGCCCGTATCTGCCATGAGCCAGGACACGGCTCTGAGTGGGACAATGGCGGCATTATGGAGCATATGACGGCTGTCTTGAGAGCCAGGGCGAGACATCACCAACACACTTGGCAATCTAGATCCCAGGCAGGAGGAGACCAAGAAAACTAGCCCTGTCCTGAATGAATACACTGGGAATGGGCCTATATGGCTGTAAACATCACAGAACACACTGGTGGCTGGAAGACTGACACAGGCGCGGATGAAGAAAATGGGATAGTTCCCTTTCTTTCATCCCCAGAGGACGTAGTCGTCGGGGTTATCACGTGATCTGTGAATGGCTGCGTATTTGCAATGAGGGAATGAGAGGGTATTGCTAACGTAATATAGGGTCATTGCAGAACTAATATTCATGCGTATTACTTCTCAGCGTATTTACACATAACATGTGCCTGGCTTGGTAATCGGGCTCCTTTTTTTAAACATTCATTACTTCTTTATAGACATTTCCCTGGGGAAACTGTGTCAAGATGTGATGACAACACACCCCAGCCGTTTGGCCTGCACGCTGTGTCCTCTGAACTGTCCAACGGCCCACACCGGTGTACACTGAGTTTAGGACGACGGATTCAGTGAGTATTGCTATTATTGCTAATGTAACAAAGCAACCAGGCGACCCACTTAAGAGTAAACGCTCCAAATATCGAGACATGATGGAGTCCGGACATGCCAGTTGGCTGTATCTGTGGTCTACCAGCAAAGCTGATCCCATTGTCAGACAATAATATTCCCATCATCAAAACCGCCTCGTTAGCTTGACACAATGCTAACAACAGCTAGCATTAACTCAGCTGCCCTGGCGCCCATCCTCCCCGTACGTACCGTCGCGGTGACTTTGTACACCGTGTGGCCTTTCTGGTGCTTCTTAGGGTCCGTGACCGTATAAAACCGAGCAAGTTCTCCTCTGTCCCGCTGCGATTTCATTCTGAGAGTGACAACATTGCCAAAGCTACTAGCCGGCTAGCCGCACACATTCATTCTCTTGACAGTGACAGGCATGCGAACGAGCGAGAGCGCCCCCGCGATGCTGGGCTGTGCAACTACCTGCAGTATAATCGGGGATGACACCGGTTTCATTTCTTATTTATTTATTTACATTGTATAAAGTGATTGACTCATTTATATAACTCAACGAGCAACAGTGCAGTAATAGGAGTGTGTGCCATATATTCTAATACTGGCATTTCCTGGCCTACTGACCTATGAGCGGACTAAATGACAAATATATAAGAGCAGTACTCGCCTAATCACTTTTGGCTTACATTCTTGAACAACAGCCATCGTTAACACCTACTTTGTCTAATCCAGCAAATAAAATAAAAAAACATCTTATATTCATGTTGATAAAGATATAATAATAAACGATGATACTCCAATGAGGAAGTAGTTAACTAAAATGTATCTAGGTTGATATGGCTAATGTGGTCATCAGTAGGACAGTTGCTGATTAATATGACATAGATAGAACCTACAAAAGTGGAATGCCAGACAATATAATGATAAAATAGAAAACGCTACAATTTTAAAAACGGTACACACTGCACCCTTTTCAGTCAATTGTATCTCTCTGTTATTTGATGAACTATGCCTTTCTTTACCAGAATTGCAACGAATTGGATCGGTTGCCCATACAACTACTTCAAATTGTTGCAATCCAGAGCAGCCCAAGCACGATTCCTCCTACATTCGTAATCCAGGCGGTGTAGAGTCTGCTCGACCCATTTTTATTCTGACAAGTTACAGTCGGAGTCTTCATCATCTCCCTGACGAAGCCATTTGTGTAATATGTGTGGTTGTCCTGTGAAAAAGAAATAGCATTTTTTTTTTTTCAATAATCCTATTTTTATGGTCCTGCAGAAAACAAGCACCAAACACCAAAACATGTAAAATAAACAATATTAAGTACTCTCAAGACAATACACTAAACTAGAGTTAGATGAGGGCAGGCAATTGAACAACTCACTGTTACTTACATCATCATCCGAGATCATCTGCAATTGTGGTAGGTTCTTGAGCAAATTCTCATACTCAGTTATCTTATCCGGGTCCCCATTCATCCTGTCAGAAATAAGAATAAAGCTAGTTGGAAAAACAACATATCAAGATACAAGTGGCCAACTCAGTATCACGTGTAGTGCATTGGATCTTACTGGTAGCTTGTATTTGATAGAGTCATGGTCATTGGGTGGCTAATACATGAGGTGGTCTTTATTGCTGGGTAGTAGATGATGAAGGCCAGGCACATCTCATCAGTGGTTGCTAACCCCATCTGAAGGAGGAAAATGTCAAATTAGAGAGTCATTGATTGAGAAAATAGACTCAGTGGAGTTGGGTTCCCTTAAAGCACAGTGTAATAAGAGCCAGCCCTGGCTCCATTGGCTTATTTTTTAAATATGTATACATTTGTTAAATCAAGTCTCGATGTTATTATAATAACAACAAATGATTGCTTGTTTTTTTCTCATTATCCTACAAAAAGAACACAATCGAATCCAAAGCACATTATACGTGTGAATGACATTAAGTCGGCAAGTACAGTATTTACCCACCCTAGTGACGTCGGTGCGATTGACAGTGTCGTAGGTGCACTCGACTGCAATCTCGTCATTCTGAAATGGGAGACGAGTGATGCGGCATTGTGAACGTTGCAGCGCTGTCTCCTATAGTTGTGACAGCCCAAACACCTCACGTCACACAACCCTGAACCATGGACCCAAACAAACTACCTGCTTGACGGTCTTGATGTTTCCCACATTGACCATCTGCTGTAACTCAAAGTTGTAGTTTTCATCCAGGCCTAAGAAGTCGATCTGCTTTCCATTTCTGTCGAGATCAACAAGTATAAAATGAGGCTAACATTAGGTTGACAGAAGATCAATGCTACGGCACATAATAATGAATTCACTTAAGAAATCTTCCATTTAGATATAGCAAATTCGATCTTTTTATACCTAAAGTGGCCGACTCTGACTTTCCTCCCGGCCAGGTGAGTGTGCAACAGGACAGCGAGCACTTGGAGATCAGGCATAGGATTCCCCAACTAGGATTGGTATGGAAGTCAAGACTATCAAGGCCGCGTTCACAACCTGGCTGCACTCCTTCATTGCACAATCAATACCAAAGCAACGCGTTACCTGAGAAATGAGGGAGGTATTGCACACGCCGTAGGTGTGGAACTGAGGGGCTTTGGGAGGGATTTTGTACTCCATTATTTTTGCAGGCAGCACACCTGTGGTCAGGATGCCCACATCGTGCTGCCGGAGTTTCGCTGTATAGTAGAGTAATAGTCCCGAGCTGTCTGTCCTGCCTGTACACAGAGAGGGAAAGTAGATGAATGCTGCTGCATCTTGGCGACGTCCGGATTGGAATACAGCATAATGAGAATACCGCCTCAGTACCTCGACAAAAAGTTCCTGCCCTTACGTTTTTGGGACCCAATGATTATTTTCAATATTGATTCATATGTTGTCAAATCTATGAAATATAATATGACTAGTAGATGTTTTTTTTTTAACTATCACTAAACTCGTGCATATATTGTTTGCAATATATATATATATATTTTTTTTACCAACGTCAAGGTTTGGGTTGTTGTAATGGATTTCCAGCCTGTAGAATACATCACCGTTCCCACCTCCAACAGGAATACCCGCATTTTCTGGAAGCTCATACGCCTGAGATTTTTAGGGATAAATTGGGGCTCAGTTTTTTACAAGTACATCACTGACATAAATGACAAAGAATTCAAAAATGTCGTAAAGTATAGACACTTGATCCCCCCTCACCCCTGCTCCAACTCCCCATGCAGCCACCACCCCGAAACAAGCGTCCCCTTTGTCCCCCCGGTAGCACGGCTTGTCGTACACTTCTGTCACAAAGGAGGGACAGCTGTACAGAAGCATGTGGTGAGTAATGTCCTGGTGCTCAATCACTGGTTCAACCTGAGATAAAGGAGGACATATTTTAAACAGAAAGTACAGAGAAGAATGGTTAGCAGGGACCAGGAAATTAAACGGCAGGACAAAGCAGCTTTTAATTCATTTGTATATTAAGTTGTTTACTTTAGGGACATTAGGAGAATCAGAATAAGTTATGAATGTTACCAATATAAAACGGATGAGGGACTTCTATTGTAAATACAATTTTCCGGGGTGGCAATTATAATGCAAAAAAAATAATAATTACCCGATATATGTGATGCTTAGTATTTAAGTTTGAAAACTTCATGACCTTGCAGTGGTAGTAGGTATGAACAGGCGGGATGGTGACCTGGAAAGACATACAAACAATGAAACATATTCATTCTGCTAGTTTGGATGTACTCCAGTTCTCCAGATTTTAAAAGGTGAGCAGTAGTTCATTGATGGAACTCATTTTTAACGTGTCTATCATCACCAAACCTGTTCATTTATTCTTACATTTTCCACTCTAGCACTGAGATAGCTCAGGTTAGACTGGGAGGTCCTGGGCATATAGTTCAGCAGGTTGACCTCCTTAGTACCTCTGCGGGTACTGTGGTAAGTGATGTCATCCGTTAATCCATAGGCATAGATCAACTTAATGGGCTGAGCCTGTTGAAGAGAGGGCAACCTCAGTTGATATGACACAACAGAAAAGAGCTGACCTGAGTCAGGAGTAAAGTCCATACTGCTTTTCTAAAAGCGAGTCTTCACTCAAGTGCCTAAACTACTGTAGTTATTCTGAAGGTAAAAGTGATGCAGTGTAATGCGTGCATCTACAAGAGTCAAAAAAAGGTTGCGTTACCGCAAACGTATTGTATTTCAGGTGTAACACAAAGCATTATGTGCCTCTGGTGTGCCAAATTGTGGCCATTGTATTAAAATGGGAAAACCAACACAGAAACCGAATTAAGGAACATTCGGGTTAACCTAACAAAAGAACTCCCATAAGATGGTGTCCATGGTGTTCAAGTGAGATACCTGAGCTTTAGATAGAGTTTTAGATTGACTACGATAGAATTACATGAGCCACAACTGTGAAAATACAGCACAACAAAGCAGAAAGTGATCTTAAGCTCCATGATCTGTTAACATAGAAACGACACCTGCTTAGAGGGAACAATGCTTCATCCTGTATAATTTTGTTTTCACCGTGTATAACGTTTCAAGGTGTTCAGTTGCTATAGTGAGAATATTTCAACACTATTTCTGATTGGAGGAAATGAAAAACACAATGGTTATTGAAATGAAATGAAATATAATATGAAATAACCCTTTTATAGCAGCTCCCACTAGTCTTAACCAAAACGTTTTCCTATGTCTCACAGTGATATGGAAGTCTTGCTCGTCACACGCCTGAATGGACCTCTGAAACTTCATGATGGTTTGACCTTCGCTTTCACTAAGGGACAAGACAGTGTAGCTCTGCTGTGCGTCCACCAAAGGCATGGACTTCCCCGTGGCATAACGATCCTGTTGGTCAAATAAGAAGAAAAACAATTGATATCTGCCTGCAATATCATGTATACACAACCTGAATCGGGGATATTCAACAAATACAAGGATGGAGGTAACTGTGAAAACCACTTCTGCATTCCGAGTCAATGTGTGCGTAATGGCTTACTGTGAAGTAGGTTCCAGTCTGTCCAATTCCCCCTATGACGATATCTGACCCCTTCATTCCTCCGTTTGGACTGAAACCAAAGCCCACCCAGCCTGTTGTGTTGACAATCAGCTTGAATACAATGTCTCCCTGCAGGTCATCAAAGCCCCACTCAAGGCAGACCAGATGGTCCCGGTCCAGGTACACCATGAATGGTAAATTAGGGTCCAATGCCCCTGCTCCATTGTTCCCGACTAAAAAGAGGCAGAGGAGCGTAAGCAGAGAGCGCATGATGTCTCTTGGAGGCTGGAAATCTTCACACTGACCACACTGACTGAGGACTTGCCAAACGCCCTCCCACCCTCCTCCGACACACCTGCACTCCAAAATGAACTCAGGTGACACAGGCCAAAAAAAGTGCACAGTCATTTCACAGTTGAACAATGGATACTGTACTCTGGCTGTGAACTCAATTAGATTATTATTAATTAATATGCTTTTTTAAGACAATGGGGGGGGGGGGGTGATGGTGATTTTTCCACAGTTAGTCTCCTTAGATAAATTGCACCACTGTGGACCTAACAATGTGTTGGTTGCGTTAGTTGTAAGTAGATGTATTCCACAAGTTGTGGTTGTGTGTATCAAACCACATCTGACCACACGTTTTTTTTAGTTGGATCTGTGTTTAATCTGTAGTAGCACCTTCATCCCAGCAGAGGTCGACTTTAGCATTAGAAATGATCTGAGGGACACTCCCTTAGAGCTGCAGTGCCAGCTGTGGGCTGTCACACAGTAGCTGCATTTAACCAGAGATTAGCTTTAGGGTCAAGGGAACGTTATAGTCGTAGCTTAGGCTACATATAAAATGATGATAATACAATAATTAATTTTGAAAACCTCGAAAAATGGTTTGAATGTTATGTAAATGAGCCTAGTAATCAAAATAAAATGGACGAATTATGAATAGTTTATTTATATTATATTTATACTTTTACATCAAATATACAATGTTTTAGCAACCATTTACTGATTTTGCTATTGTAGGCAAACAACTCAGTTTGATCTTGAATTAAAACCGTTTGTTTTTATAGTTGTTAAGTTTCACCAAGTAGTCCAGGGGTGGCGATATTATCATTGTTATTGGGAATATTTGTCACGGGCGTGTGTTTTGCCACGATTCGTGTCATTATGTGCAGCGTGTACTCCTGCTGTGAAGTCATTTTATTTTGGCCCGCGTTTGTGTGTCGCAGGGTGATATGAGCGCGAGGCTGCCACCTTTCCGGTTTCCCTCCGCGGAGCAGGTCACTCCCTCCGTCCTGTCAGGAGCCTCGCGCGCCTGAAACTCTCACTCGCTGCTCGTCCTCTTCCCACCGCCGTTTTTTTAAGCAAGCCATTGTGTTTTGTTGTTGTTGTTGTTTTTTAATGGGACACCGTTTTTGTTTGTGTGTTTAATTCGGCGCTGGCGGTCTCGCCTTGTTTTCTTAGCTTTGAGTTGAGCGGCAGCGAGTGGGGGGGGGATGTCCAGCTGAGGACTGGAAATCCTGAAAACCGCAGGGCCTGTGTTTGTAATGATTGATCAGTGCTCGGATAATGGCGCTAAAGGTGAGTTTGGCAACTTTTCTGAGCCGTTTTTACACGAACTCCGCTGAAGTTGGTCCTCCGTTGTCTCCTCACAGACGTTTTATGTGTATATTTGTGGGCGGTAAGCGCGTAGTGTGAACTTATCGAGACTCGGGTTGAGTTGTAGTTTCTTCGCCTTAGTTAAGCATTAAGAAACGTTTGGAGCGTGAAATGCCTTGCCGTGGCTCAGTCGTGTGTAATGGGCGCTTACAACACACATGTACTGCAAATGAGAAAGCAGTGCAGTTGCTGTACGTGGAAAATGTGTCTCATTAAGAAAGTGTCTTGTGACATTTTACTACCTCCAGTGTGGGTCAGTTCTTCCGCCGTGGCATCCTGGGAAATGTAGTCATTGGCCTGTGTATGGCTTGTTCATACGGCGCAGTGCTGCATGTAGTATACAGTATTGTGGAGCGAGAAATAATGTTTATGATCATTATTGGAAAGCTTGATTATGTAATGATAACTAATGACTTTTTGTTGATTATTTCATAATATTAGAAGTCTATGAGTTGTACTGTTATAATTTCAGCAATTACCACAGGGAATCCTCAGACTTTTTAATCAAGGATAAATTCGTCTTTCAATACATACATACCCTTACACTGGTTAATGAACAAAGTAATATAGTCCCACTTTTTTTTAGACAATTTGTAGTTGTCTCAGTAACACATGACATGCCAACTCTGTGGTTTTTATAGGACCTGCTTATTCAAATGAATGTGGACAGTGAAATGTATGATAGATTATGATTTATTATTATTTTAATGGCTAGGCCTTAAAATTATGAAGTAAACTGTCAAAAGGGAAGATATACCGCATTAGGAATAGTTTTCACATGGTTGTATGTAAATATCTGTGTGTGCGCGTGTGCCTGCGCACATCTGTCTCTGAACCCTGAGGAAAGGGTAGATTTGTTGATGTGGGTCATTGTAGGCCTTTGTATTGACCTGCTCCAAATAATATGCTGGTTATTGCCTTGTTTATGGTTGATACAGGTGTGGAGTTCACAGTCAGCATTACCAACCCAGACAAACTAGTTTGTCCAGTTCTGCACATAAAAAGTGTCAGACTCATTTATGGGTTATTTGGTGTATTGGTACATTTTTTAGCAAACGGTAAGCATTTTTTTTTGTGTACGTTCAGGCACAGGTTTTATATGACTTCTCTGCTGAGCCTGGAAACAACGAACTGACAGTGAAAGAAGGCGAAACAGTCACTATCACCAATCAGGTAAATCCATAATGGCTTTCTTCTTTCCTCTATTTACCTTAAGGAGACATAGGCATAGTAATATACATTTTAAAGTTTCAGATTTCCATTCTAAATAATTCCTTTGATTTGATTCACATTTCAGGTGGGTATTATTTCTGCTTCTTAAAAGAATAGTTTTGTGGCCTCTAGTTAAGTTTGGGAAGCTCTTCCTTGTAGCTTTTTTTATTGACCAGGCCTGTAGAAGGTCCAGGTCAGATGATCTCACGCTGTCTATAAACATGAAGTGCCACAAACACATACAGAAGAAAAAAAGAGGGAGTTACCACAAAGTCATTACAGATAGTAGCCACCAGTTCAAAGGTCACTCGTTGTGTGCTGACCTACATAGTTTTCTAATCAAAGCCTGTATTAATCGAAGCAGGACCAGGTTTATAAGGAAAAGAGAAACTGTTAAATAAACAGTGACAGTGTAGGAATGTGTCCTTGAAGCGTTCAATATGTTTATGCGTACTTGGTTTATCTGGCTCCCGTCAGATTATTATGTTCCAACCTGGATTTGTGCATAACTTTTAGTTATTTTTCTTTGTATAAGAAGTGTGAAACTGAAATAAATGAATCCATTTGACTTGGTTTCCACCAATAGACTCATATCTACTGTGGCAAAGCTCGATTTGCTTTCTCACTGCTAAGCCTGTGCTCTTGCTAAAAATGGAGACTTCTCAAAAATATATGTTTAAAGCGGCTTTCGTAGAAAGATGAGGTCTAATCTATTGTGAGGTTTCCTATGGACCTGGCATGTGTGTTCATGCACTGCAGACATCTACTCTTTGCCGGCCTGAATCATTCACTCCTTGTGTCGTCTTTCTCTTTCAGAATATCGGAGGCGGTTGGATTGAAGCACAGAACTCAAGAGGGGAGGTGGGACTGGTGCCAGAAGACTACATTGAGGTTAGTCAGACCTTTTCAGTATATGTAAAAGAAAAGACCAACCGCTATTACACTTTGAGTGTGCACAGTATGTACTCTTGACATCACAGTAGGAACAAAGCTTTATAACATTTCTCCTTCTCAGCGACTGTCTCTGTATTGACTGCCTTCTCTGGTGCGGCCACTTGCCTAAAGGAAAATCATAACAGGATGTGTTGCTCACAGGGCTTTGCTGATTAAGGTGTTTGTGTCCAATTCTACCCAAAAGCCCTGACTTCGTCATGAGGATATGATTCACTCAGAAGACATCCACAAAGAGCCAGGGAAAGCGTTTCATGAAAAGTCAATTCTGTGAAGTCTGTTTCACAGTATAGCCTCGATCCAGGTCCCGCTAAAAGCAACATTTAACAATGTAGCGTTTGTGTCTGTGTACAAAGGAGGGACTGATATCCGACCTAACTCTTCAAATTAGTTCACATTAATGTGTGTATGCCTGACCTGGCTGTGTCCATAATATGTCAAAATTGTAAAAACTCACAAATGACAAATTCAAATATTCGAATATCTCGTGCAAAACACCAGGACACGGCCCACTTTTTAAGCAACGTACTTGTCTAAGTCACTGTACTTTGGTTGAAATACTACACTACCTAAATAGCCAGCAGGATTAGGTGTAGAATTGTCATATTGGTAAGAGTTAATATAAACTCGAATATGTCCATTTTTGCTTTCACATTCTGGATAAACATTAAGCAAGTTTGCAGAGGAATGCCAAGGAGACACGATCACATAACCACAGAAAAATGTTCCTTTAAAAGTCATCAGATCACTCTGGAATATCTGGATCAGTTTGCTCTAATGGGACTGTTTTTGTCTTTTATCCTTTCATTTGTAGTTCGGCAAGTCTCTGCCATCCATCCCTGGAGCTGGAATCACAGCACCTCCGCCAAGTGTTGGAAATGTCGCATCTTCAGACCTGTCCTTCTTTGATGCTTATGCTCCCGCATCTGCGCCTGCACAAAACCAGGTAATGAACTCACCCAACCGAGGCGAGGGTACTGGTAAAGCCTCTTGTTTTGCTATAAAAGAACTTGCACCCTTGCCTTGACAACCCCAGTGCCGGGAAAGTAAGCGTATATCTATATGCCATAATCTGTTCTTATTAAAAGCCACGTGTGATAGGGCGATGCGGAAATAGAAGCAGAAGTCAGCAATAGCCGTTTTACCGACATCTGTGCAGCTTGTGTGAACCCCACAAGATGCAGAAGTGAGAGCAGCTGCCGATGAAGATTGTCCACAGGTTCATTTATATTTATAACCATTGCAGGTTTTAGGCCCTTGTAGAACAGCATGGGGAGAGTGAATCAGGTCAGTGTGCAGGCAGGAAGTTCCACTAAAAGGAGTGTACAGCTCGATCTGTAATAAAAAAAAATCTGCACAGTAAGTGGTTCAGTCAAGGCAGGCAATGTGTCACGCACCCATCACTCACTCTCTCTCTCGCAAACTCGCGCACACACCACCTTATCCCATCCAGGCAACCACCACTCTAACCCATCACTGCTGGCGCTTTGTGATGTTGTCACATTCTTTTCCCCTCAAGGTGGATACTGGGGGCATGAGTCCTCAACCGGACACCCCCGACACCCCAGTTTACCCCATTCTTTCGTCCCATGATGAGGTAACTGCCACTTGGGGTGGTGGGCATGACCAGAGGCATGAACACAATTTCTCTAACTCTCACCCAGCCCCCCCCCCCCTNNGATTGGTCTGCTTTGGCAACCCCCCCCCCCCCCCATTACCACTACACCCCGAAGACCGCATGTTCACATCTTTTCCATTCACCTCACACAACATCTCGCGTCACCAGCGTCAAGTCACCTATCAGCTCCCACCCTCTTCATGGAAATTGAACAAATCAGCACAACAGTGAAAATATCACGTCAATGATCCTTATATCTCACGCATACAACTGGCCAATCACACTGGTGAATCAGCCAAAACGTGTGCATTTACCCAAGAAGATAATCGGAATCTCATAAATGGAAATAATCATCAGTTATTTAAAATTTTATTTCGCCTTAAATTCCGATAAAGTATTGTCTGTTTATGTACAGTTGTGGTGTTGTTCCACAACTGTTGTGTTTTTCCTCAATGCACTAATGTGTTTCTTTGTCATTGCCGTTGCAGCAATTTGCTTTGAAATATTGTTTCGTATGTATGTCATTACTTTATTTACTTGGAGTCCCCACAATGGTTCTGTGTTCAGAAAGGTCACGGTTTGGCTAGCATCAAGTTCACTGCAACCCACATATAGAATACGTATCGGCATGTCTGTAAAATGCAACAAGTGCTTGTGGTGGTACTCATGCATGCCTTGCAAGAATGGCATGTTGTTTCATTTTTGCCTAGTACTGTTTTAGGGGTTTAAGGGTTTTAAATTGAGAATGTTAGTGTATTTAAAAAAAAAATGCATTATTTTGGATGTCTGTGGTATTTGAAGTTACTGCATGAGTTATCAAGCATTTGTTTGAATGCCAGAAATGACGCACGCTATTAAGAGTAGTGTCAGCTTCTCATTTAAACAGACCCCACACCTCTTTTTCTGCTGTCCCTCTCCTTATTCATTCTGCTGATCCTCTGCTTCTCTCTACTCTCAACATTTCTGTGTCTTCCAGGCTAGTAACGGTAATGATCCCTGGTCGGTGTGGAACACGGACCCCTCTGGGGGCTCCAACAACAACTGGGCATCCAATCCAGAGGGCACCCAGACTGGGAAGAGTGCTGCTGACCCCTGGAGCTCCACAACACAGGGCCACCCTCAGGCTTACCAGGGCCCAGGTAACATTCAACTGCTTGTTTTTCCTGTGGTATAGTTTGCTACATACACATACACAAAAGGCTTAAACCTTTAAAAGTTATAAATGTGTTTTAATGTTTAAGAATAGGTGTACAATGTACACAACCCATGTTTCAGTGAAATATATGTCAAGTAGTCAAAGCAAATAACACTGAAAATCAGCTTCTTTAGAGTATCAAGTTGGTTTTGCATATTATTATTATTCGTTTTGAGTATTATTTATACACAGCAATAGTGAGGACAACGACATTCATCTTAGTCTGATACTAAATGAAAAACCCTGTTTTTTCCAGACTACGGAAACATCAGCGTCATGCATGACTCAGAAGAACAAATTACTTGACCTGTTTTTTTTAATTCTCCAGTTGTTTTTGTGAAAAAAGGGGAAAATTGAGAAGAGACTTTTTAACTTTTCCCTTTTTCCTCTCTCTCGCCAAAGGCATTTGCCCATACCCTTACCTAATCGATCACGCAGGTATCCTGTGCATTGCCTGTTTTTTGTTTTTTTCAAATTTTTGTGTGTCAACTGGTAATGGGTGCTCATAAAGACCGAGCTCCTAGAAAATGGTTTTAGGAAATAGTTTGCATTCATAGAAGCATGTGTGTGTGATGCATTGGAGTTGTTGGCATTAACACTGTATTAACCATAATGTGATGTGGGGGGCCTTTCTGTGATGTGTATGGATTATTTTGTTCATGATCTGATATATGCAATGTCTTTTTGAAATCAAAATCACCACATTTAACACTGACATCTCTTAGACTCAAAATGAAGGATGTGTGGCATCAGAACATTGCAGAAGCTTCTTTCTCTGACATTGTTTCAAAAAGAAACATTTGGAATGAATATTGCATTTTGGGCAGATGTAGAGCAGGAATACACTCTGAACAACAAATCACAGTACAGTGAAGTGTTGCATTGTACAACTGTATAGAATATATTTCCCTTATGTCAGTGGTGTTAAAACTAACTCCTGATTGTGCGTGCATGTAACCTCAGGCGCCGAAGATGACGAGTGGGATGACGAGTGGGACGACGTGAAGTCCACTGGAGGTTACGCCGACTCAGAAGCTGGAGACGGTGGAGGAGCGCAGAGAGGTGGAGCTCACGCACCCTCGATGAAAATCTCCCTCAATAAGTAAGAGTGAAAAATGTGACGCAAGGCTTTATTTCACATACAAAAACAATGGTTGGATGGTTGAAAAATCACCCGCCAGCACTGAGTGTCCAACCTTGTCCATTGTCTTTGAGCAGGTTCCCTGGGTTCTCCAAATCTGGTCCAGAGCTCTACCTCCTGTGCAAACAGCTCGCCAAGGGCAAAGAACGGCTACCAATCTATGTGGGTTATCTCTTAATATGAGTGCAAGTTGAATGCCACATAACATCAGATATCTTTATTTGTTATTTTACTCGTATTGGTAAAGTAACTTAACCTGTCTGCATAAACGGAATTCTGTCTCCTCTTTCCCTCGTAAGCTTTGGTTTTATGTGATGTTTATGTGCAGCGCAGTAGCAATTTTCTAAAACGAACGTTTCATACTTAGATGGGCGAAGTTGGTCCTGTCTGGTCTTACCCAGAAGGTCAGCTGGACTGTGTCGTGGCTGATCCCAAGAAAGGCACAAAGATGTACGGCCTCAAGAGCTACATCGAGTACCAAGTCTCACCCAATGTAAGTATCAAGTAGCATTTTCAACCTTTTAATATAAATATTGTTTCCACTGAAACAAAGCTGGGGTTACCCTCTACACATAAAGGACACATGCAGAATCTCCTTTCCTTAAAATCAAGCTCTGCACCTTTTTATTAATTTTTTGCTGTGCTTGTCAAAATAATAGCTCCTCCACTTGCGGTGTCCTTTAACTCCCCGTTATCGGTTTGCAGACCACAAACCGACCAGTCAATCACAGGTACAAGCACTTTGATTGGCTGTACGAGCGGCTCCTGGACAAATTTGGGTCAGCCATCCCCATCCCCTCTCTACCGGACAAGCAGGTGACAGGTAAGTGCTTGACTCTGTGTGGAACAAATGTAAGACTCATCGACATTACTGAAGTCTTTGTGTACAGTATGTAATATCTGTTTGCTCTGTCCGCTGTATGCCACCCGCCCTATTCCAGGGCGTTTTGAGGAGGAGTTTATTAAGATGCGTATGGAGCGGTTGCAGGGCTGGATGACCAGGATGTGCCGGCACCCGGTTGTTTCCTGCAGTGACGTTTTTCAGCTTTTCCTTACCTACAAGGATGAGAAGGTATGTCATGCCGCTTCCTTCTTCTCCCTCTAGGATGTAAAATACACAGTATGTTACTAATGTATTACAAATTCATTGAAAATGCCTGTATTTATGATCAATCTGAAAACAAAAAAACCTGGGAGTGAGGATGATCTGATTGCTTGAAAATTTAGTTGGGGCTTTATTGATTGTATTAATTGACATACACGACGGAATTGACTTTGTGTAGGACTGGAAGATGGGCAAGAGAAAAGCAGAGAAGGACGAGACAGTGGGAGTGATGATCTTCACCACAATAGAGCCTGATGCTGCGGACCTAGATCCTGTGGAAGTGTGAGTTTAAACTTTGCCCACCATGTCTTAAAAAGCCGTTGAACAACTGCCGTGTGTTAAAACAACTGTGCTCCTCGTCCGCAGGGAACAAAAATGCGAGCAGTTCAGCAGGTTCACCAAAGCCATGGATGACGGGGTGAAGGAGATCCTCACAGTGGGACAGGAGCACTGGAAGAGATGCACAGGCCGTATGTATGCGCTGCACGGAAGCTAACTCCATGTTCTACCCCCCCACAGACCACAACATGTGGGCTGTAATTACTGTTTGTATTTGAGAAGGGATCATTGTTTTTTGTATTTTGCCCACTTGGAAATCCTTTTCACACAGTATATTTGGTTTCACGTCCCATTCGTTTTTCCCTCCCCAGCTTTGCCGAAAGAGTACCAGCGAATTGGGAAAGCCTTTCAAAACCTGTCATCTGTCTTCACCAGCAGTGGATACCAAGGTAAACAATACAAACATTATCTTAGAGCCTTAGACAATCTTCCCACGTACAGGTATTGGTCAGTCCCGCCCCTTGGCTGTCTTTGGTCACGCCTTCAAAATATTGCTGTAATCTATGCTATGTTATAATCACAACTCTAGCGGCGGATGCAGTTGACCATGCAGTCACTCGCTATGTGGAAATGTGTTTTGAATTGAAGTACTCTTAAGAAACAAGTTGACGACATATTTGAATCCCTCAGGTGAGGCAACGCTGACCGATGCCATGACAGCAGCAGGGAAGACCTATGAGGAGATTGCTCAGCTGGTTGCAGAGCAGGTACGTTTTGTGGTCAAAATACTGTTCACTAAACATTTTCACATGACCTTATGCTTCCTCTTCTGGTTACTATCTAGGAATCGTTGGCGTTTGGATCATTTGTGTGCGTGCGTGCGTGCGTGCGTGCGTGCGTGCGTGCGTGCGTGCGTGTGTGTTATCCCCAGTTCTCCGCCATTGCTGCAAAGCTCATGTCGTGGAATTCAATACGGATGCTGTCAGTTGTTATGAGATTCAGTGATTGTTTCCTTTTACAAACGATGCTGTGGTGCAGGACTGTCCGACCTGTGCTGGCCCAAGGGTCTCGGAGTTAATTTTAGCATTTTTTATCAAGCGCCCTGTTTTGCCGTGTCAGTTCACATGATCTGTGGCTGTTTCCTGCTTGCCATGTTTACGTCCGAGCTGTGGTGTTTTTAATAACCCCTTCCACCCAGCATCCTGCTTGTGACGTGTATTTCTGTTAAAGGAAGAAGTCCTGGGTTGTACGTATGTAGTAAAATCAAATGGGGGCTTTTTCTTTTCCTCTTTTTAACTATCGCAGAATCTTAGTGTTGAAAGGTATGCGTTCATAGATACTGCAAGCCATCAATTTTGCTGTTCACTGTCTCCACTTACTGGACATTAGAGTGAATCCTTGGCTTCATGATTTATAGTGTCTCAGTGTCATATGGCATTTGAAATGCCTCATTCTTAAAGTCAAAATGCCATGTTACCATGACCTTTTCATTATCAGTTCCATGTCCGTGTATTGTTCACTCTTTGTCGTTTTTCTCTTAGATTTAGATTTGACTGTTTTCCTTTTACATTTATCTATCACGTTTTGTTTGCTTATTTTTCAGCCCAAGAAGGACCTCCATTTCCTCATGGAGACCAACAATGAATACAAAGGTCTTCTTGGCTGCTTCCCAGACACCATTGGAGTCCATAAGGTGCATTTGGATAATAATCATAAAGAACACTTTCTACTGCACTCAATAGATAATATTTTGAGATTTGAGATTTTGAGATGTTGTTGAGCCTGGTCCTGATGCAGTGTCATGAAGTGCAGTTAAAAACAGAGTGGCATATTTCAACATATCTTGATGAAAATAAAACGTTCATTTTTGAATGCCAAGTGCAGCCTGATCCAGAGGAGAGCAATTATCAAATCATTATCTGTCCCAGTTGGTCATTTGCTATTCTCGTTTCTCTCAGGCGGCAATTGACAAGGTGAAGGAGGGCGACAAGCTGGTGGCCACCAGTAAAATTACCCCACAGGAGAAAGTCACCATGGCGAAACGAGTCAGCACGATGTCTTATTCTTTACAAGGTACCAGGCCCTTGCTGCCAGAGGCAGTGACGTAGTTCAGTTAACCACAAAAGTGTCGTCTGTGACCTCTGTGGTTTCTCATTTTTCCCTGCCTCAGCTGAGATGAACCACTTCCATAGCAACCGGATCTATGACTACAACAGGGTCATGCAGTTGTACCTGGAGGAGCAAGTCAAGTTTTACGAGACGGTAAAGGCTGTTCTATTGACCATTTATCACATTCAATTAGATCCTATATCATTGCGTCCTTTTTTTTTTCTTTGATAGCAGGGCACATGCACAATGCTTAGACAACAAACCATCTCCACCACTCGCTGAGTTTGTAATCCTGCTCGATCGTTTTTCTCCTTCTTCTTCTCTTCTTCTTCTGAATCCCCAGATTGCCGAAAAGCTGCGACAAGCACACAGTCAGTTCACTACAATGTGAAAAACCCTCAGTCTCACACTACAAGACAAAAGGAGTAAAATTCCTCTCCCTTTCCAAAATATATTTGCTTATACTGCATTCTTTACCCTCCCTTTAATTTAAATGTCACTTGTTTCTTTATTTCCTCTTACCTCACCTCTTCCTTTACTGCTTGTGCCAACAGACACAGCTCTGATGCTCATTTGGCTGCTGTGCCCAGAATTTTCTGAACAGTTTATTATCATGTGCAGCAGTTGGAAAGTAAACTAAACTAAACATATATATATATATATTTTTTTTTTCTTAGAGTGCAGAATGAGACACACTATTTACACACATCCTTTCTTCTGGCCAAGGTCCGTTGATTGTGACACAGGAAGTAAATATTCAAGTTTGTGACCATGAATTTCTTCATCGCGTTAGTCACATGCAAAAAGTTCTGCCAATGTGATTTACGTCTAGTTCAACAGGTTTGAAGTTGTTCAGAGCAAATCACGAGATCCACGAAATGATCTGCACATGTAGCAAAATTGTGATCTGCAAAGCGCCGTTATGAAGGGATATACTAACAGTAAAACAAACAAAAAAACCAAAGCCATGCTCCCAACTGTGGCCAGGGACAGCTGTGGATTTCAGTTTAAAAGCAGGCTTGACTCCAAAGCAGAGCTTTACTTCAAAGTTATCAGCCAATGTTGAGTTTATTCAAGACTTGCCTCACGTGTTAGTCGAAGCAGTGTCGTGTGTGTGTGTCCACTGCTGGCAGTGCCATCTTCTCTTTCACTCTGCACTTCCTCAAAAGCAAACAGGAAGCTGCATCTCCTTCCTGCCTTGCTCGCGTGCCTTACCGGACTCCAGCCCCAAAGCCTGCATGCTACGATAAAATGCGGTTTACATCCCAGGACAGAAGACAAGTTGGGTGTCATTATTTTAGGCCTGGTAAATCCATCCAGGTGTCAGTGATTTGGTATCCTTTGTGCAGATGGTTGCAAAAATTGTTATTTTCTCCCGGAGTATTTGTCCTATTATTGACCATATCATGGTGTATTATTCATGGATGGTGTCATGTATGCAATTTTGCTTCACGGCCCAGTTTTCAATCGGCCTCTAATCTGGTTCACTCATTGTTTTCTTATCACTTAATACATGAAAACTATACAAATAATTATATATATATATATATATATATATTCTGTTTGACCTATAAGGTGTTTCTTGTCATTGAGATACCAATTTATGTATAGAAGTATTTTCAATACAGTGCAACTCGAAGAGGAGCAGAAATTCCGTTTGATTTATTAAACAATGATTTGTATTCAGTAGGACTTAACTTGTATTTGTGTGCATGCATGTGTGTGCTTGAGAGAAACCTCATCCTTGTTCTCCGGCTCAAAGTGTGAAACCCATTACACATTCTCTGACTTTCTCACAGCGAAGCCCTTATTCACAGCCGCCGATTGTTGCGTAGAGATGGACAGGAATGAGAATGAGTCGCCAGTGTGTGCGCAGGGGTCAAAGAGTGTGTTTGTGCAGCCTCGCAGCGGAGGAAGTGAAAGAGCCCTTTTACCCTAGTTCCAGCTCCCAAAGGCATCAGGTGCAGCTGGATGTGCGGGCCACATAAAGTGACTAGGCGACGAGATCGTGTGCAGCGAGCGGTGCGCGCGCACTCGCTTCCCTTTCCAGAGACAGATACAATATATGAGGCCTATACGCTTAAGGGCCAAGGTCGCTTAAACCCCATGTGTGATATCATTTGAATGCAAATGATACATTTCTCACTGGTTGCTAAATTCCACGTGTGTCTGTGTAAATGTAAAGGTTGTTTAATGTTTGCTAGTCATTTCATTAATTTTTGGGGAACTTAAATTACTCTCTTTGATGTATTTTTTCTGTGACACATCCTTTTTATTGTACAGCACATACTGTAAGTATGTATACACATCCTGTCTGAGCCTAAATGTGGGGACAGTAGAGACTTTTCAAACGAATAAGGTTAGGGTCTTTTATTTATATTGAATGCAATTTTTGAGAAACTACATTTTATATTTCATTATTATATATATTTTTGATTAAATTCACATTTGGCTAACATTCAGTGTATGTTAAATAGAAGAAATTAAATAATCTTACTTTCTGCCTGCCAGTGTTGGGACACCGTCAGCCCCCTTTTTTTTCTGTTAACAAATCATGTACAATATATTTTTTTATTTTGGCTCTTACTAATGTTTTGTCAAGTATCAAACTATAGGTACAAAAAAGAAGTACAAAATACGGGAGCACTCACTCCTCGCAACTGTGTGAAAAAATGTCTCTTAAGAAACTTGGTTTCCGAAAGGTTTGTGCCCCAGAATGTGCAGCAGAAAATTGGGTCCATATATTTAGCATACCAGCCATATTTGCATGTGCTACTCATTTGCAGAATAGCTGACCAGATGACTTTTCCACAGGTTAGTCTGTCGATTCATTCACTGCGAACCTTTTGTTAACATGGCTGACATTAACTGCCCTCTTAAAGAGCTCTCAACGTCCTTGGACGTGGCGTCCAGTGAGATGTCGCTTCATCGCTATGCCAACGCTTCGTTTGCCGCATCCCAACCGTCGCCATGGCGACGGCAGCTCAGGGAGACAGTCGTGGGCGGAAGCTGCGGGGTCGGATCATCATGCTGACCTTTCGCAGAGAGTAGTAGTCGGAGGTTCTCCAGGAGTGCCACACGATCCCATCGGGACCCAGCGGCCCTCGGCCTTTCGGTGTGTAATGGCCTCCCTGCAGGATCAAGAAGTTTCTAATCGGTGTGACGACTTGACTTGAAAATGTCTTAATTGATGCTCAGTGTGTGTGTGTGTGTGTGTACTCACCCTGTAGTAGACGCCGTTGAGGTTGGCGTAGAAGCACTGGTTATACCACCAGCCGCCGTGGGAGATCTCGGCGCATATGTTCCCACTGTCTGGTGTGCTGAAGCCCTGTTTATCGTGGTACCAGCTGAGGGAGTCCTTCGCTGAGCCACTGAAGCCTGACACGTGGAGACGGTATTGATGCTCCTCATCCTCCACACTAGGCACACACACACACACACACACACACACCACAATGGAATGGCAGACCATCATGCAATAGATACAAAAGGATGTTTGTCTGTGTGTGTGTGTGTTGTCTCATGGGCCTGACCTGAAGCTCTGGTAGACGGCATGTTTGTGCTTGCTGCTCCAGTCCTCCATGTTAATGCGGAGGCTGTAGTCTCCCTGGGAGCTCAGGTCGTGTATGTGGTCGTTGCCCAGCCAGAACTCCGCGTGCAGGTCACCGAAACCTTCCCTGTAGTCCCTCCAGCTGCGGTCAAAGCTCACCGAGCCGTCGACTCGCCGCTGGATCACGGTCCAACCGCCACCTGAGCCGAAAACGAGGTGGCGACGAGGGGTAAGTGAACAAGGCCAACTTTCTACACATGTGTATGTTCATGTTTTGTTTTTTGTTTTTTTTAACATGTCCATATACAGTTTGTGACTCGCCATCTGTGTCCATGTCACAGTAAACCTGCACAGGCAAGCCTGCCAGCGTCGGCACCACGGCGTAGAGACCGGATCTTCTCACCCCATTGTAATAGATGGAAGCACAGTCAATGGGACAGTTCCTGGCATGCTGTGGCTCTGAGGGAGGAACACGTGAGAGGGGACAGAAGAGGCGGCTCAACAACGACGGTCTGTGGCACCCTCTG
Source organism: Colistium nudipinnis (assembly GCA_016785305.1). Lineage (NCBI taxonomy): Eukaryota > Metazoa > Chordata > Actinopteri > Pleuronectiformes > Rhombosoleidae > Colistium > Colistium nudipinnis. The sequence continues at coordinate 435,604 of JAFBJU010001486.1, forward strand.
CTGGGACAACAGGGCATGTGTGTTGTGTTGATCTCAATACCTGGGTGCAGGGCTTCTTGAGCACTCATGAGGGGGTTGGGACGGACGGTGTCGCTCAAACAACCCGGGCTTGTTTTTACACTATTTATCAAAAGTGTCAGATTGTGGACTTGGTTCTGAACAGAGAGAGGAATAGTGAATGGGAAAAGTTCACGTGTATCCTGAAAGCCGTTGACAAAAAGCTGGACGCGCCGTACCTGTAGTTCCAAGATGAGAGTGCCCTGGAGGTGCAGCAGGGTGGTGGCCTCGGCATTGTGCACCTCCAGCTCGTGAAGCCGCTGCTCCGTTGAGATGTTCGTCGGGTTCCTCTCTTCTCTCTGCCATCAGCCACATCAAAACACACGGCCCAAACACATCACCAAAGCTATCGGCTTTCAGTGACAATGTACACAGAGAAAGACTTGATTTAGTTTTTCCCTTTAGCGGCTGTAGGTTTTGCAGCCGTGGTGCATTGCAGCAATTGCTGAGTCTCAAATCTTCCCGGCAGTTCCTTCAATGTGGCATATTTAACAATAATACAGTGATATCAATAGCAGTTTCTTCCGCTTTAACATAAAGTCATGACGTGGTTTTTTTTATGACTATTATTTCTTGTGTGCTGGAATGACCCTAGATAAACAGGCAAATAATAAAAAAAAAACAAAGCCAAATTAACATATAGTGTGGCATCCTGGCCCATTAAGGGACGGCCAATGGGGAGCGGTGCCCCGTCAAATCCACAAAGACTAACTTACTGCTCACCTTCTTCTAATCTGTACAACGCAAACACGCAGCATCTGCTGGTTTTCTATAAACAAAAAGGACCGATTCTTAAAAACGAGTCTATTCTGGCCCAGACATGCAGGATGACACTGACTCCCATTACAGCAATGCCCGGACACCTCATCTCTGCCCTCTCTTCACCTGTATGACACGAAGGCTTCCTGTGATCCACCTATGACCACTCTGCCTGGGAGTCTCTGTTTGTGTAGGCTCACTGCCTGAGACGCATGAGGCAGCACGTGGAAGAGTAGGAGGCTAATCCTGTTAGTGGCTAAGGTCAAGGACAGGCTGGGAGGAAGCCAGCTTGATGTGTACCACGTTACGGCGCAAAAGTAATGTAATATGTTTCCTGCTCCAGAACGCCTGTCGGAAAAGGTTCTTGCCAGAAGAAGAAAAAAAACACATGAATCGAGACGATTTACGAAAAAGCCTGGCTCAAAAAGAATTCAATTTCACCCCACAAACACACACACACACACACACAGGCACAAGGGCAGAATAAGCTTAATTCTTAAAATAAGTTCTGCCATACGTTTAGGTAAAAGTAACCCGCTGCGTTTTCCACACAACCCAGAGAGTCTCCGGGTAGCCTTGAGCAAAGCAGTTGAAAGGATTGTTGCTGATAGTTGACCCAGGTCTGCTAAGTCATTATGGAAATCTCACCTGCAGCTCAAGGACCTTGATGCGGTGACGGTGGTTCCTCAGCTCCTCCTGCAGCTCAGAGATCTTCTCCTTCAGGGCCTCCACCTGCTGCTTCCTGTCCTCGTTCTCGTGCAGCCAGTAGGAAACCTCGTCCGTGCAGCGGAACATATCCGGGCACCTCTGCTCGTCCAGCTGAGGTAGCGTGGCCACCAGTCGACACATCCCATTCTCCATGGCCTGATTGTGGGCAAACGCACTTATGTCACATCCGATGAATCACATCCTCCAAATCAATAAATCCATTTTTGCCCCGGTAGATTTGTCGTGTGACCCTTTCAAAGGGCTTGTCCCAGAACTTGGGAAGCACTAGGCTAAACTCATTATATCTAAAATATAATTGCACTTACTCATTGTTGTCTCATCAGTATTAACAATCAAATATTGGAAATGGAAACATACTTTTCCTGTTGAGCTCGAAATATATTTAGATTTTTACTTTTACACGGAGGATTAGAATATTTTTTTTTTCTCCATTTCCGACTTTCATGTTGTATACCGTATATCGCAGAGCACTATATTCATATAGTCCCTTTTTGACTTGGAAGTGATTTTTTTTTTGCCTATTCCCGACATGCTGAAGTGCTCTTTCACAAAGCTGACTCATCTTTGGAGTTAATGAAAAAGGTTCAGAGGAGTAATATGTTTGTGCTTTTGTGCTTTTGTGTCGCTTCTTCAGATAAAAAACCCTTTGCCGTGTATTGACATTGTTAACAACTGGAAAATGAAATTCCTGAAAGAATTGCTGTGGCATCGCTTCCTTCTGCGAGAGCTGAAGCTAAAATGTGCCGCAGTACTACTGCTACTCACCTAGAATTCTACAAAAAATATATATATATATTGAGCCAGGGATGAGCCGGTGTCCCTCATGATTGAAAACTTGACATTTACTAAACGCAATGAGGGATTTTAATGAAGCTAGATTCACTTCCTCTAAGTCTGTGCACCATTAAATCAAAGTGATTTCCTTATTGTTTATCTGAGTTTGCGTTGGTATTCTGTCTGCTCGATTATGGCATTAACGGTCGACTGTGCCACTATGGTTTTAACAGTGGACTGTACTTCCCTGCTTCAAGCTATTGGAAGCTGAGCCAAACCGACCTGAGGCGAGCCGAGCCAAACCGAGCTGAACCGAACCAAACCAAGCTGAGCCAAGCCGAGTCGAGGTGAGTCCCCTCTCCCACCGGCTGGCCCGAGGTGTCCGAGCACGGCCGACTGGTGGTACTCTTGTCTGCCTCCCCTTGGTTAAATCTTAATAGTCTTGTGCTGAATCAGTTGTATTCAGAGATTGCAGTTCCCCATTCGACAATTTCTATGGCCAAATCGGATATCGAAACAGCGGAATATGGAGAAACGAGAAAGAGAAGATTCCACTTGTGCAGCGATCCAACTAAATACCTGGCTGGTGTACTCGCCACATTGGGCTCCCCCGCCGTTGTGGGTGGTGGTGGTGGTGGTGGTGGTGTTCAGGTCGTTAGCTCTGGCCTTCGGGAGCAGCACAATGAAAATACAGAGAGCAGAGCACACTCTCCAGCCAGACGGGTGGGTGGCGGACAGGCGAGACATTGTTTCCACCCGCTTAGTCTGTCCCTGAGTTGAGTGTGCGAGCGGGGTTTGGACTCCAGTGCTCTGCTGATCTCTCTTCCTACACAGGGAACCACATAGGACGCTTTTGTAATATTTCCCATTCCCATAGGGCAATCTCTAATCTACAGTATGAATACATCACCTTCCGGCACACAAAGCCAGTTCTTTCGCTTCCCCACACACATCTTTGCCATAGCCTTATGATGATAACATATACTTAGGAAAGTGAGATTAAAGGCAGGTGATCCCGTTAGTCTATCGCATGACTGCAGTTTGACCTCAGATTCACACATACCCATGCTTGCACATGTCACATACCCATGCACCCAAGCTGAGGTTCCGCTTGTTAATTAGGGGGCAGGTCAAAGTCCTTTCTAACTTTCGAAATGGGTAGCACGACGCAATAGCTGAAGTTGACGTGACACAACATGGTGTGGTTTCCATGGTGCGTCTTTTTTTGGAGCTCATGTGGAAAAACACAACCCAAACGTTTCCCTGCAGCACCAGCGGAAGTGGCGGTGTACTCACCCCGGTTACAGAACCTCTACGACCCCTTTCCTGGCCCATTTCGGGCCGAAAGGTTGTCCCCATTTCCTTCTTGTTCTCCTTCCCTATTCCCGAATCGCTTTCTCTCTCTCACTCTGAGCCACTGGCTCATCTTTCTTCCCTCTCTCAGTATAGGTATCTTAGTCCCATAATCCACCTCTAAGAGGATTCACAGTGCAGGATGGAGCGACACGGACTAATTGAGAAGCAGTTAAAAAAATGATTGTTCAAACTACTCATTACATTATATACAAAATGCATGCTGCATTCATACATACAGATTGGAGTGATTATGTTATGGTCAAATAATAGAAAGCACGGGGTCAGATTTGAAGGAAAACTGCCAGAATATAAATAAGAAAATCCTTGTGAGAAGTGCATGGTCTGACACCTTGAGGCCCCCATACAGTAAATACACATCACCTACAGACACAATAATCCACAATAATGAACAAAGCCAGTGGTAAGGAAGGCTAACTAGTAGCCAAGAAAACTTGCCATGTGATGTGTGCTTGTTATTTTCAAAGAAGGTGTCAATGGGCCTCAGGCTTCAGCACATTGCATAATACACAGTGGCAGGGTGCAGTCAAACCATTTTGCTGTTGTGCGAGTCATTGTGCTGTATGCGTCCGAGAGAAAACCATGTGCACGGGGCCACATGGTGGCACCATGGTCGAAGTTAATCACAACATGGTTCCTCTCTGGTGTGCCTCCAGGATAAAATACAAGCAACAAATAGACAAAGTCAAGTAGACGAATTCATTCAGGAAAAAAAAAGCAAAGCCTGGTAGTCTTCCTGTTTCTTTACCTTTACCCTGGAATTACCGTGATGCCACGTATAGGACAGACACGTGTCGGTATTATGTCAAGTGGCTTCATACACATGTTGACATTTTGGTAAGTGCTAAGACAGTGGGCCACTATCCCTGCCGGCACCGTGACGCGAGGGCAACATCGACAGAGTTCAGTAGCAAATGCGTAGAGTCGGAACTGATTTAGCGCTTTACATTTGACACAACGCTAAAACCCTTAGTGCTTGGAGGACAGGTGCTTTGAGCTGAGCGACCAGTCATGTGTAACCGAGGAGCATATGTCCATCACGCAGGCTGTTGCTCTGGGCAAAGCGTGTTGTCGTTCACATCGCCCACGAAGCTGTGCACCCTCTGTGCACGCAGAGGGTTTGTTAGGCTCAGAGAACCACGGCGGTTTCGCGAGGAAGTGTTTTCCGAGAACACAATTTCTAGAAAAAGAACTTGTTTGTGCATACCTTTAAGCTCTTCCACTCCTTACATCATAACCACGTTCTGCATGTGCTCTACTCATTGTTGCTCTGCACACCTTCTGCCTCACCAATGTTGCCTGTTTATACTGCAGCTGCTACTGTTCATGTATGTTTCATGAGCCCCCCCCCCCTCCATGCTGTACTGACTTTGGTGTTAGGTTTATACATATATATACATACATGCAATATACCCCTGGGTGTATCTGCCAACTAATACATGAACTGTCACGCCTGAGGGGATTACTGATAAGCCAGTGTGCACCTACCGGCGCAGTCCTCAGCATAAGAATGATCTTTATTTTCCCTTTCGGTAACATTAAATGAATTGCTCGGAGATGACGTTGTCAGAGAACAAAGTCAGCGCTCAGAGCTGTGGGGAGAAAACGAAAATAATGTGAACCTCATTAAGAACAATGAGAGAAGGTGATTCTGTCAAGTGGGATTGGGAACAGCTGAAAATACAGCAAGTACATCTGAGTTGACAGATTGCTTTTAGCCTCATAACGACCAGATTTCCTGATTTGACGATGCATTAATTATTCCCAAGAGCCTGCTGCACTGTGACCCGCGCACCGAACCTATTGATTGTCAGTAGGAGCGTCAAAGCCCGTCTTAAACGTACAGTAGAACATAGATTGTGTCAACTGTCTGTGATGCATCAAATGCAGTACGTCATGCGACGCGCTTTCTGTTAGTATTTCAAGGTTTTGGCCCCTGACAGCAGCCTCTCTGTTTTGCTCTTTCACAGAGTCCCCTGGATGATGTGCAAGTCCAAAGCAACAGGAGAAGAGAGATCATTTAGCAATGGGGGGGAAGAAAGCAGCTGCTCAGCACGGCATTACCAAAACAAGACCGGGAGTCATGTGCGGTCACCAGGAGCCGAACCAGGTACCATGCTGATGCCGATGTTTTCTATGCTCGGTGAGCCTTTTAGCGTGCAAACACCTGCAAATGTCAACGTCCTCCATCCCGAGAGGGACCTGAAAATCTGAACAACCAGGTTTCATGAGAATCCATCCGTTAAGGGCTGAGAAAATGTCACTTTCCTCCTGGTGTCGGAGGCAGAGTGGAGATATCATCACGTTAATGGGGACTTGTCCTCTGGGGATCACGAGTTTCTGCGTAATCAATGCAATCCATCTGATCGCTGTGGGCATACTTCAGGCCGAACCGAGGTGCTGTAGTAAACAATCGGCAGCCATGTGCAGCTAAAATTGGGTTCCGAACAGATACACCCTCTTCTCTTCAGTTCTTAGAAACGGCTATTTTTAGAATCGCTTTTTTAAACTTGGGCTACTTTTAGCATTTCTTCTAAAACTGGATGAAGGCCACTGATTTGATAACGCAACTGTTGATTGTGTTTACATTTGGTGCCCCTGTGTGTGTCCACATACCCTCTGGTCATCCGGAGCAGGGCTACACCCTGAAGACCCAGCACGCACACAGAAGCCACACTCCTGCGCGCGCAAGTTCTGAACACTTGAATGGTCGAGACAATGCTGGTGGGCTCATGGGGAAGGTCATCCAAGGTCATCCAACGAAGGTGAAACCGGTGAGTCACAACCCAACAGTCACCCGTTGCGTTACTTTCCCTGACGTGAACGTTTTCCAAGGTTTCTACATGCTAACGATCCTGCAGCGATCTGCACGCGGGTACATGCTGTATTTAACATCCTTATTCCCAGCGCGTGGCCACTCTCCGGCAGAATGAAGTGCTGAATGAATGTTTAATGAATGTGAAACCTCTTTGTGTGCTTGCGCTTTCCCTGCCGACGACGTAAGAAGGGGGACCGCGGTGCTCTGTCGATTGCATTATCCGAGTCTTTCGCTGCCCGCCAGTGCGAGTTCAGATTGCTGAGAGGAGATATGGGTGCTGAGATTATTACCGCACACACACGCACGCATTCACTGATGGTGGAGAAAAGTGATGCAAGAGGAAATGGCCCTGAAAAACACTCGATTTGGACCGGAAAATTGGATCGTATTTCAGGGCTTCACAAAAAGAAGTAGATTGTCTCCAGCAACCCTGTGAACCAATAAAGATAAGCGATTTCAGATAGCGGATGGATGGATGGACATAAAGTAATAAATAGCACCAAATAGCTTTTCTCCAGCTTTTTCAAATGGGCAGAGAAATAAGTAACGGTACCGTAGTGGTGACATTATGTAAAGAAACTTACGTTGGACATTTTTATTTAGAATGATGTTAGCAATGATAATTGGTTGGTTGTTTGTGTGGAAATAAAAAAAATGCATTTGTGAACACTGATTTTTTCCCCACGTTCAGACAACCTTTCATTTGCTGTCGGTACTGGGACTTATTTCTAACCATCTGTGTGCTCTGTTTGTCACTCCTGCCCGGGCACACGTCTCTCCCTGTGAGGTCAAACCGACCTCCCTGTTTTTTGTGCTGCGCTTCTGCTCGGTAACCTGAGTGAAATTGCTTAATCTCAATGTTCGGACTGCGTTTGGTTATGTTCTTGAGCCACGCCGAGCCGTGACAATGACGCACACTCTCAGGGGTTTATGCAATCAAGTGTCGAGTAATTACATGGCTTGTGAATGAAAGATGTTCACGCTGAATCGGAAAAGCTGGCTCGGCAGCAGTGGACCCTTTGTCACTCGGCTCTGAGTTGAACAACTTGGCAGTTTGGCATCACATTGCGGACACAAAAAAACAATTGTGACAATTTCGTAGCTCATCTCAGTTCAGACGGTTGCGTTGTGTAGATGTAGAATCAAGGCCTATTCTGCTTTTCCCAAGTCTAAAAAGCACATAACATGTAACATTGTCCTACCTCCTTCACCCAGGTACCACCAATCACCTCTAGGTCAGAGCTGCTTGTGTAACAAACACAAAAATCAGGATTTATGTAATTGGCTTCCCACCCATACTGGCATCCTCACTCAGCAATGTGTTGCTTTGCGATTGAGTGTGTGTGTGTGTGTGTGTGTGTGTGTGTATAGTAAACGTGGGCAATTGAAAATTGTCCTATGTTTTAGCGAGCGACATATACTATGAGTTCATAAATGTAATACTGATCCCAAAAATACATTTAGCCTTATGTGAACAAGTAACCATGGTAATAACATCACATAGTCATTTTTAGAGACTAAAGTGACTCCCCGCCACCCACTCCTCAGACAAAGGTGAGGGAACAAATTCAATTTAACAAAAAAATTAAAAGTTGAAAAATGAATGCATGCATGAACATACAGAGGATGCAAGGAAACCCACTGCTGCCTTCGGCTTTCATGACTGACAGATGACAAATGATTTCCATAATCCTGCAGACTGTGTGTCAAAGCATAACTCCATCCTCCCACACTGGCTTTCTAACTCAAAGCTCTCCCTGTCCACTTTGTGTTCTAATTAGAGTGGCATGTTTTCTTTTTCATTTACATTTGCATAATGATGATGACAGGAGTAACATGCCTTTGTGTGTGTGCGTACAGGCGTTAATTAGAGGATTCTGCTGCCTCTATTAGGACTATTTAATGGGTTTACCCGGTATCCTCATTCCCGGTAAAAAAAAAGAAAAAAAAAAGAAACTTCGACTTAAAAGCAGGGTTTTTTTTATGTATGAAACATCTTTAATTATATGAACACATTTAAATATAATCATTTAGCGGGAACACAAGAAATAAGATCATGATCCTAGTGTGCACCTGTAAAGACATATGTTGATGTTGGATGTGGTTGAAAGTGGAAAGTCCAACCAGTCAAAAATGTGCCTTTAGTTTGTTTTTAATGGATTTTAGTTCAGTCAAATACGAAATGCTTACATTAACAGTGTGACATACTCGCATCAATACTGCCATACTGACGTTGGCACTAAAGATATCGTTAAGCTGAGTTTGGATGATTTTAGTTTTGCAGGAATGTCATGTTCACTCTGAAGGCCTTGCAAAAAAGACACTTAGGATTTCATTTCCTTCAGGGGGTTGTGAACATGCTCAATTACTCTCTTAAGTCGAAGCACTATAGGTAAATATACATAGCCATCACATACACACACACGATCTTGTTCAGAAAAAAAAGGTATTTTACAGAGACTCCTATTGTAGCTGTGTGACTCTTCAGATCTTCTTTGCTGTCCACACACACACACACACACAAAACCAAAGAAAAAATAAAGCATTTGAATGATATTTTCCTCATGAAATGAATAGTATGTCATTTTTGCGGAACATACATTGACCAAAGAGCCTCTCTGTTCTTTCCCAGAGTCCCCTGGATGAGGTGCAAATCCAAAGCAACAGGAGAAGACAGATCAATTAACATGCAGGGGGGGGGGGAGAAAGCAGCTGCCCTGCACGCCATTACCAAAACAAGACCGGGAGTCGTGTGCAGTCACTCGGAGCCGAACAAGGTAACAAGCTGATGTTTAGCACGTATGATTCCTACTATGTTTTCCGTGAACCTCAACCACATTTAATTGATATTTTACATACTACCAAACATTTTCGAGTTCAACACCTGTGGCCACGGAATAATGAGCTTAATTTGGCCTGACGGTCTGTTCATGCTCATTTCACTCTCAACCAATTTTAATGTGACTGCAAGTCTCCCTCCTGATCCGAGAGCCCGTGCTTACAGCCATGGCACAGAGGTAATGAAAACGGCATTATTGCCAGATGAGAAGGGTAATGTCATTTCCCTAAATGCAGGGGTCATCCATGGTAACTTACACACGAGGCCCCTCTCCGAGTCCCTACTGTCGTGTGTTTTGAGGCCATCGGATAAAACAATTGCAAGCTCTGTCCAACGTAGCGATATTTGTTGAGTTTGCCGGCGCCGTGGAAGGCTTTCTCTCTTCTATAATGCAGCGGCTGCTATGAAAACAGTGTTTATAGAGAGTATTTTGAAACACAGAGCGTGAAATGCTGCCGGTTTTAGCGCTGCCTCAGCATGTTACTCAAGAGAATGCGATTCTACTGTTACCGTTTTAATCATGCAGCATGTTCATCGCCCACAAATAAATCCGCTAGACTTCAGTATATGTGAATATGTAATAAATGGGATAATGAAACAAGTATTGGACAATTAGAGGTATGCCAAAGTCCATTTAAAAATATGATTATTATTATTATTAAGAGTTAACATATGATATATGTGCGTTATGGCGATCTGGCTCATCACACAGCATATAAAATTCAGGCTCATAGAATGATAAATGATGGAGGTTGGCCACGATTCATGTGTAGAAGGAGAGTCAAGACAAATGGTAACCTTGGGACACAAAGGGAAACAATCCTTCTTCCCTCATTTAATTTACTTTGAAAGCCGGCGTCGTTTTTTATGGCATGATAGCCCAGTGGATTCCAGTCCGTGAAATGTCATTCTTGGCTTCCATTGAATTTCAAGATGGCCTTCGCCCCTTTGGACAGAGAGAGACTTGCATAGCTTCCAACTGACCGTAAACGTGGCCTTTAAATATAAGTATAACAACTTCTTGTTTTCAATATACATGTTTGTGCATGATGGGAAGCGTAGGAGCTTTCAGTATGTTCCGTCTTCGATTAATTAGCCAGTAGTTGTTAGTTGTATTCATTCAAGGGTGTATATTTGGGAAATGTGCAATGCAGTTGGTAGTAAGTAAGTGCCCCAAACCTCACTTCATGTCCTTGTTCTTTTAATGGAGTTCGAAATGCCGCAAATTGCAATTGCGGCGCGAGGCACGTCCGCCCCACAAAATTGACCTGGTCCTTGATCAGTTGCAGAGCATTAAACAAAATCGGAGTACCGAAGAAGCATTTCCTCCCAACTCACCAGGCAACACTTGAGGTACGAGGAAGGCATACTAACAATTGCAAAGTTCTGAGATATCTTTCGTATGCTGCAGCCTTATGGTCAGCTGCTCTCCAGTTTTGCAGCCTCACTCGAAAACAGCCCCCAGCACTTGTGCTTCTGAGGGGTGTGGAGAATAGATTGCGGGAACAAGCTGCTCCTTATAGCTGCAGACGGTGCTTGTTGCTCGCTGAAAAATAAATGTATTTGTTCTTTGACCTGCAGCAGTGAGAGAGAGAGAGAGAGAGGCCGTGAAGCTCTCGTAGATGTATTTATTTCTGCAGAGGCCTCTGCTTAGCACATAAATATTCTTTTAACTCGGCAAACTTCTGCTGCGTTTTCATATTCAGCACATGGATGCATCCACCACACGGGAGATTCTACTCATGCTCATCCTTTACCATTTGGAACATTCCTATCTGGCTCCTCTAAGTGACTTTGCCAGATTGTGAGAACCTTTGTGTTCTCACCGGGACACAAAAGCGAGGAAGGAGGAAGTATTCAGGCCCAACCTCTCTGGTATAAATATCACAGACCGAAGAGGAAAAAACAATGCCGCTTTGTAGACGGAAGCAGATAAATGGAGGGGCTATTAAATCTCCAGCAAGCAATTAACTTTAGTGTGTGCCAGCCTAATCAGATTTGTGTGTAGTGTAGAAGTAAGGGGCTGCAAATCAGTTGTTTGATAAAGCAATTTTTATTCATTTTTTTTTTGCTTTCTTTTCAATGTCACACCTGCTTCACAAGTGTGGAGGAGCAACCGCAGGTTAGTCACTCAGGGTTCACACTCCCCCTTTCCCATTCTCCTAAGATCAGCGTCACCTACGGAGCCAGTCGTAGCCGACACTTCAAATCTGTTCTCTGCTCAATGTTGCGTAACATAAAACGGGGACGAGAATGAAGCAACACTTGGTACAATCCTGGCCGTGCGTGCGGAGAGATTAATGTCTAATGGCCACCGTTCAGATTATTCCCCTCCAAGGACTTGTAAAGGTATAAAGGGACGTCTGGGTCTGCCCCCACCCACTCGAACTCAATCATATCCTCCTTCCCTGCCACTGCGTTCCACAAACGCACGCCATCTGGCCTTTTCCTCTCTTCACACCGGGCAATCACAGAGCAGGCCGCTCTGGCTTTCAGACCAGGGGTGTCCAGCTATGTAAAAAAAACTGTTGAAAACTCCTCTCCTCCCAAAGCACCTTTTTTTACTCCTCTTATAGATTGGCACTTTGGGTTGAACGTCCTGGCATTACCTTTGCTGCTCTATGTCTTATTGAATAGACTTCAAAGTGTTCCACTGCACCGCTGATTTAGTCTTGTCATGTCAATGTGATCATATATGGTGTGTCGCAGGTAAACAGAGGACTGTGGATACAAATGCAGTACCTATCAGCAGAATTTCCACGTGTATCCGGGGATAAGGTAACCAACTCATGGATGCATTTTAAAACGCGGCTGAATTTCTCTGTTCCTGTTCGTTACGTGTCTGTGTGTGTGTGTGTGTGAGTGTGTGAGTGAGTGACACAAGTTTGCTCCTATCTTGTTCTTCCCGGCCCACCCAACCACTGATCAACGACGACATCACCAAACCACAACAGATCTTTTCAATATTCCATAAAGAGGACATTGCTGTAGAGACAAAATGTCTATTGTGAAATATTCATGTTCTTTGAAGTCAGGGACACCTTTGAGTGCGAGGACGCTGAAGCATGTATGACTGGGGTTTTGCGCCTTGCATAACCAGCTCTTGCCCAGAGATATTATTATGTGTGGCTTTGAAGGAAGCACCCACAGAAGTCCTCCCTCTCCTACTGTCACATTCACTGTGCGGTTATCCATTTCCCTTTTGGAGCATTCAATCTGCAGCAGCCCAACGGTTCGTTATCTGTGAGATAACGCGCTCATCATGACGGTACTTATACTTTGCAGGCCGCTTTACATTTGCACCCTCCGGCTCATGCAAACCTTTGACCAATTTAGACACAACGGCATTAGTCCATTTTTGGTCAAGTCCCGCTTTTTTCCTCTTTACGAAGCCGCTCATTTGAGAATGAGCTGAAGGCAATTAGCTTTCCCACTTGTGCTGCGGCAGGCGAGACACTTTGATTGCTGCTTTTTAAACATTCTCTTCAAACGCTCATTGTGTTCCACATGATTTTGATAAATAGTGTGGGTGTTGGATCACAGCGCTGCCATGTAGGTCACAGCAGATATACCCGTTTTCGCACGCACGCACACTCACACACACACACACACACAAAGGTGTCCCTGACTTCAAAGAACATGAATATTTCACAATAGACATTTTGTCTCTACAGCAATGTCCTCTTTATGGAATATTGAAAAGATCTGTTGTGGTTTGGTGATGTTGTCGTTGATCAGTGGTTGGGTGGGCCGGGAAGAACAAAGATAGGAGCAAACTTGTGTGCTTCACTTGAATGGATTTCTCTGATGGGCTATTATGTGTATTGATGAATGATTGTCATTGTCACTTGTCTCTAAAGACAAGAGAGAAGTATGTGCAGTGTGTGTGAGTGTGCGTGCATGCGTGTTTTTATGCTTGCACTTTAAAAATCTCCCTGTCAAACAAATAACCCCAGAGGAATATTTTCATCATGACAGGATGTGGCACGGAGCCCATTATTTTCCAGGATCATGCAGGAGGAAGAAAAAGCTAAAAAGAGCAGAGTCGTTGGTGGGGGGGGGGGGAAAAATCAAAAACACAGAACGTATAAGAGGCAATTTTCGACCACATCTTGATTTCTACAACTTTAAAGGTGACACTTTTTATAAAACCAAATGTCAGCAGGAGGCCATTGTTACAGCTTCAGCCACACCACTTGCTGCTCCTTTTTTCGATCGATACTCCGAGTATTACTTGGCTGGTCTTGCTTTATCTTTTCATTATTGTTAAGTATTGATGTAAAGTACAGTTTACTTACAACTCAGTTGACTTAGCTGGTGTGGAAAGACTTGAGTGGAATCTTGAACTAGAATTATTATAATTTTTTTTTCTTTTTGCAATCAAGAGCCAATGACCGACGCAAGCAGAGACGCGAATGTGCAACACTGTCTTAAGCCCAGTGTCATGAGGGAGAAGCTTTGAGACCTACATCAGTTATATACAGTAGACTGTTTCCACACGAGCGCTGTGTATGAAATGAACCACTCATCCAGGAGTCAATGATGTATCCATCATTTTAACACAATGTAAATGGAATATGGTATATCATAAGGTGTAAGGCCACTGAAATGAATGTGAAAAATGATCTGCACAGATTAGGAACATCTACCTTGTGATATGTTCAAACACAAAATCAGTACCTGTGTGGAATAATTAATACCATTACCGATGACAATTCAACCTTATTATATGCACAGTAAATGCACTGACAGTTTTCTGCAGGAGGAGGAAACTGCAATCTCAGTGGAAAAGATGGGCGTAGATTCAGCGGGACCCGGAGGTGCGTTTTCTATGTCAAACAATGCACCTTTGTGTGTCTGCACAGAGCGAGCTTGCAGAAAAGAGCAAAAAAAAAAAATATGATGCATCATCTCGATCTTGTCAACGTTCAGCGTTGCTCCAAACTGTTTTTCCCCAGTGTTGCAGTATTTTTCCCGAGCTATGCAGCGATGAATTCGAAATGAGGAACAGAGCATGCTGACGTTATGTGTCGGGGTACGAGGCAACATATCGGTACTGGAGAATTATAATGTTCTCAATTAAGACGTCAAAACCCCTCCGAATTTTCCTATGTCATATTTTTTGTCAGAAACCACTTTGTAAGCACATTTTACAGGTCACAGGTGAACTGTAAAATGTCTTACCACACCAGTGTCGGGCTTTTACGGTGACATTGGGAGAGATTACTATGGTAATAGGATCCATTAATGCAACAATGTCACCGATAATGAAATTAGTGTCGTTTAACAAAAGCCACATGTTCCTTTTTACAGGTGCTGTTCAAGGGAAAGCGTCGGCAAATAGGGACACGGGATGCTGATGCATGGGATTTTACATCATGAGGAGAATATTAATGACATGAAAGTGGGACAGATTCGTCGAGAACAACTGGATGAAAATGAAAATACCCAAAGGCTTCTCCTTAAAGGCGGGTAAGATTATTTCACCCAAATATAAAAAGAAAACATCGCTTTGCTGTATGAATTGATATCAATCCTCCGATCGGGTCTCAGTCAGGATTCCCCCCTCTTTTTCTAGACAGCCGCCATGTCAATAACACTTAGTTATTTTCATGCTACTCAATTATGTCCGGAGATGATATGCTTTCAATGTGAATGGAAATGACAGGTCATTTAACTTGTGCCTATACTTGCAAATCCCTTTCCATTCCATTCTTTGTGACTTACTAGCAGAAAGCAAACTATTTTGAGCTCTCGGGCATTTCATAGATGAGCCTTATATTCCACACAGCGGTCGGGCAGAAATCGTTTGTTGAAAGGAGATGAAGGCTTTTAAATCGTCATTTTTAATGCAAAATATTATGAGGTTATCAACCTGCAAATAGGAAATGAGTAGAAGTATAAGGAACTACTATAGTACAGACCTTAAACTGATTTTAAGTGCAAAAAACATTGCAAGATTTCCTTATTAATCCTGCTCTCCCATATGTGACCTGACCTCTGACCTCTGTGGGGGACACCAAGCGGAAAGAAAATTGAACCTCATTGTATGTGTGTTTATTATCAAAAGGACAGTTAAAGTTAAAGCTGTGTGTGTGTGTGTGTGCTGTCACCCACACACACACAACTTGAACAGAACTGACTCATTTACAAGTCATTTATATATATATATATATATAAAAAACCTATACAAAACTTCAAAGTGATTGGATTAACATTAAGAACGTAAGAACGACATCTGTTTCACGGCTAGGTGCATTGGGTCTACGAAAAGAATAAAGAGAATTTGAAAACAAGGAAAATCAAAGCCTTGAAACTGACCAAAGAAATAACTGATCGTGGTTATATGACTGCTGCCTCGCACAGCAGGTAAAGTAAGGCCAAAACCCTATATTTATTTTCTATCCTTCTATCCCCTTTGATTTACAGAAGGGGCCTTTTCTTCGCCTGCAAATTCCTCGTCATGCAAGGTTTGTTTTGGGTATTTGTGTGTGCGTGTGCTCGTGTGTGTCGTGTGTGTCAGAGCACCAAAGGCGAACCACGCAGCTGCGCAAGACTCTCAATTCAATTAGCAGTAGTAGCTCAGGCAAATGCAATCCAATTTTGGCTGCACATCTGTGCGCCCACGCACGAACGAAAACGCACACCTTTTCCGTGTCTTTTTTCTCACTCGCGAGAACATGACTGGAAATACCCGTTGGTGGTCACACCGGCCTATCAAGTGGATAATAAGTCACAGTGTGTGTGCGCGTGTGCGGTGTAAACCGCACATGGTGTTTCGGAGATTGATTTCATTAATGCACTGACAGATGCCCTTCGGAGGTCTTCGTCCACTCACTGATTAGCTGGCTGTTGCCTGGACATGATAAGTGTGCTTGTGACTGGGATGGGACCAGTTTAAATCAATCTACAAGGATGAAGCTCCCCCCCCCCCCCCCAACCCCTGCTTCCCCCCTGCCCCTGGAGGAGAAAAAAAAAAGCTCATAGGATGCAGACAAATTCCAGACATTTTTTGATATACAAATAATTCATGTACACTGAGTATTTCTCTCTCTCTCTCTCTCTCTCTCCGTGCATCTGTCAGTGTGCTCCTGGCCCAGGCACTCTACCCCAGCATGGCTTCTCCAGGGAGGAGCAGTGGGCAGGGCAGCTTCTTGGAGGATGCCAGCGCGTGCTCTTTCTCTTACAGCGGCTTGACCTTACATTGAGTCGCCGCCCGTTGTTCAGCATCACCGCGAGGGTAGGTTGGGGCAACTTCAATTCGATACAGATCAATTGTTACGTGACACCTTGCAGGATGGGGAGCTGAGCAGAGAACCGCATCCCTCTCCTCCCCCCCCCCCCCCCCCCCCCCCCCCCCCCCCCCCCCCCCCCCCCCAAAGCGCGCCCCCCCCCCCCCCCCCCCCCCAACCCCCCTCGCTCTCTCTCTCTCCGTCCAGCAGGAGCGCACCGTGCACGCAGCGCGTTCAGCGCGTCACGGTGCCGATGTGCTGAGACCCCTGGACCACGATGTGTCCAAACACCTGGACGGATTTCCTGCCGACGGTTTGTTCCACCACTTGTCCTTCGCGGGCTCCACCGTAGCGCAGTCTTCTGGTGAGAACGAGATGTCCTGGACGGACGATCTCCGGAGATGGTGAAGTGGAAGGCAGCGCACGCAGCCCGCTGAAAGCATGCGGAGAGCCCACACGTCCGTGGATGGAAGCCCCGGAGCCAGCAATCCGCGCTAGGACCCGTTCCGTTCTCCTTCGTGGGAATAAAAGAAGAGCCTTCGATGAGGAAACCTACAGAGGAGAGATGGTAGAGAAGTAAGTGCGTGAACAACTTGTTTCGAAATCACCACTGAAAACGACTGCACAGGGGGGGAAATTGTTGAGTCAAACAATGAATGGGTCTGATTGGATTTTCTTGATGGAATTGCGGCACCCTTGGCTGGCTTTTGCGCAAAATGAGTAAGGCATCACGTGAGAAAGCCCCACTTCCACAGTTATGTCATTTAAAAAAAGAAATGCCATATGGCCCATAACAAAACGGAAAATAACAAACCTGCAGTATATGTCGGAGGGTTTGTTCTACATGGTGTCGGCTCATTTTTGAGTGACCGAGCCTCACCATGTTGTTTATGGGGAACTGCTGCCATTGGGACCTCGTGGGGGTGATTATGTAATTATGTCTACTGTTGCAAGCTGTCAAACGGGATTGTGCAGAAGACGGTTTTCATTTATTATGAACTCCCAGTCAGTCTCATTTGTGTCGTGGAACCCCGGAGCAAGACAATCGCAATGTGGGTTTAGTTACAGTCCTGTAGGTATAGGCTATAGACTGCTGCCAATTTTATACATTGCCATGTTTCTGTTGCGCTTCCGCCTGTGTTTATTTTGGATTCAAATGAATATACACAGTTAACACGTGAATGTGGATAAAGGAGCATGTATCCGTGAGGTGCACGTTTTGATCCCCATAATGATATGACTAGAAATGTCAAGGCTGGTAAAAACTGGAGGAAGATGCTGGTTATGAAGATTGTTTCAGTTAATATTGACTAATAAGGGGACAGTACAACCAAGAGCACGGGGTTCAAAGACAAAGAAACTCTTATTCATTAGTCATAGTCAATACACATTATACATACAGTATGCGTGTGAGTGTGTGCGCGTTTATGTGAAGAGCTGGTTACATACAAGGAACACTGTCCTCACTAAAAAAGCAAGCAACCTCTTCTCATAGGATCTGTATAAGAACGCGAATAACCCTCACATGATTTTGTCCTCCATATTAAACATTCATTCCTGCCGATAGCGGAGATGTGGCACACACTGCACTGAAGGGGAAACAATAAAGTCTGTTATGCAGAATACTTTACACTGGGGTGTAGGGCTAGATCTTTCCTGAATGAGATGAATAGAAATTCATGGGGGAGAGTACACTTTATTAAACACGTTGCTAAACCCAAATCCTTCATATGGTTGTCGCTTCGCAGTATTTTGAATAATTCTCTTTTCTAGAGTTGAAGCGGTTCTGAATTTGATTTATTAAGATTTTAACTGCAGTTCACCTCGTGCTCTGGGAAGCTTCAAAGGGCCTTTCCCTGCTCTCTGCCACTTAATAACATATGACATCTGAATTGGCAATGACAAATATTGTGTTGTAAATACAATCAGTTCAGTGCACTCATCAGTTCCATCCTCACAGTGGCTGCACCTGACCTTCTTGACCCGAAGTCTGCCGCCCACAACTCCAAGCCTCGCCTGTCCTTCTCGGCCAAACCGGTGATCCTGCCCGTTCCAGAGGACGACTTTGACACCCGGACTACCGTAATGAGGTGGAAAACTGTGTCGGCCATCTTCTTCCTGGTGGTGCTGTATCTGATAATCGGGGCGACAGTGTTCAAAGCGCTGGAGCAGCCGCACGAGAGCTCCCAGAAACTGGCCATTCTCGCAGAAAAGCTGGAATTCTTGGCCACGCACGCCTGCGTCAACTCCTCAGAGCTGGAGGATCTGGTCAAGGTAGGTGAACATAATTCAAATTATTTCTCCTCTGAAGGATCTGGGGGTGACCGAAGAAAGTAAAATGGGGGGGAGAAAATTACTGGGAGAAAAGTATTGCCAGAGCTTGATATAGAGCTGGATATTTTTTCCGCCAGTCAAACAACCAAAGGCCTGCTTGTTTATTCACTTTTATTTGGTGGACCCTGAAGGCTATTCAATATAAAATAATATATCATTCCCCCCCCCCCCATATTTTCAATGGTTTTTCATACATACATCCCGCTGGGTTACGCGACCCTGCATCCTGGATTTCAAGACAAGACACAGCTGTTCATTTCTTATATCCAGCTGTTTTTAAAACAAAACCGGGATTGGTCAAGCAAACACAAGCTTTCTATAAAACTATGTTCGTAAACCACAATGATTGCATTGTCACATAAAAAAAACGGATTTGTCCTGTAAATTACAGAACAGGGGGATTACGTTCTCCTGGGTGCGTTAGATAGAAAATGTCACACACAAAAAAAAAGGAAATGACAAATGCTTTGTTTTGATGTTCCCTGCAAAGCATAAATATATATACGTTCTGTTTCTTTCCACAAATATACAAAATGCTAGAGTATAGGGCACCGAGGT
The DNA here is from genome assembly GCA_016785305.1 of Colistium nudipinnis. NCBI lineage: Eukaryota > Metazoa > Chordata > Actinopteri > Pleuronectiformes > Rhombosoleidae > Colistium > Colistium nudipinnis. Next base: position 455,078 of record JAFBJU010001486.1, read on the forward strand.
AATTCGCCATTTCCTTGCAGGGAACTCGGTAAACCCGAAATACAGGTCACGCTTTACTTTAGATTTCATTTTGATGTACTGTGGCCAAATTAATGCGGAAAAGAAAATGAATTTAAACGCGAGTTGTCAAACATGTCACCAAAAAATGGATTATAAATATCCGCAGAGAGAGCAGTCCCCTAATAACAGTGATCCATCCTGATTTCATTACCCTTCCTTAGTGGATCAGTGGATCTCACCACCAGCTAAACCTGTCAGGTTTGATGAGACGGATTTCCTCTGGAGAAATGCAGTTGACATATTGGTCCTGTGGATGGTGATTACTCTTCCAATGTGCCGATGCTGAAAGGTCTTTAAATCCCAGGGCTTTATCTCTGTTAATTTTGGCCCAGTTCCTGTTTTATGTTATAGCGACCAAAGGTTCAACCCATTGCCAAAGAAACCTCCACACAAGTAATTAAAGAAATGAAATAAATTGAGACATGATACGTTTCATCGTCAAATAGAATATAAGTCAAGCGTTTTAATTACAATCTGTAATCTGGAATTTGCATATATGTTCTAAAAGGATTAGTGATTGTACATTCGCCAGAACTACATTTTATATATTTTGCTAAACTTCTGCCGGGATGCCAGCTTTTACCCTCGTAAAGCAGAGATGAACTGCCATCATCTCTCTCTGAGAATTATTGCCTACTTACAGTAAGAATTCCATTATAACCAAAAAAAAGTTCTCATTAAAGCGGTTTCTCATAATAATTAGAAGGCTAAAGAGGTGATTATGCAGCGAATGTTGCCAGTTTGAACGTGAGCATTTGAATAAACGAATGAAACTATTTCGGCGCTAAAATACATTATGGATTAGCAGTTGTTAGGATAAGATAAAATAAGAGAGTCCTTTATTGTCCCACCGTGGGGACTGTGTTACAGCAGGCATAAATAAAAAATATATAAACTTAGATAATTGCTGGGAGAAGGAAATTTGCAATCCAATGTGCAGTATATACAATGGAGAAATACAACCCGGTTGTCTTTAAGCAGGAGACTGTGTGGATGTTTTCTATGGTTACGTATCTGGATTTATGCTTCATAGTACCACTACTTTGAGTCTAGTTAATGCATATTGACCTTGACATTGAATTAAATGTGGAATGTATAGTTTGTGTAGGTTGTGAGCCTATGCAAATGGATGCTGGCTGATGAGGCGTTCTATTTGAAAAATGCGAGGTGCCCATCTGAGCTGTTTTTGATGGAAAGAGGTTGAACTATGCGGCACTTACCTTTGGGACCTCGGGTTAATGTCCAGAGATCATTATCTACCAGACTGACGGCTACGATAAAGAAAAAGTCCCCTTGTCAGATGTGACTTAATGACCGTGGGTCCCTGGTCAGAGGAAAACGGTGGCCTACATCATTTAAATCATTCCCCTTTTAAACATAGCCAACATGACCACGAATAACAATGTCGCTTGTGTAAACCCTTTGTACTGGAGCTCCTGTTATTATTCAGCATGCGCTGATCCTGGCCACCATGCTTTCCATTTCCTTATTGTTATCAATTATGTTTCTCTCGCGTCACGTTTAACATGATGGAGTTAAAAGGAGGCTGAAGGCAGAATCATCAGTCCAACCAAACGGTACAGTTGATCTTTGCCTTTCATGCGACTCATTCTCTTCTGCTGATTTATTGAAATACACTGATTCATCACAGGTGTCCCCGGCACTCACTCACTTTACTTAATTATGCATACAAAAACAAGCAGGAACCTCTGAATACTCCCAGCGTTCAAAATCCAGTAAAGCCAGGATTGATGAAAGATGTGTTCTCAAAGGGAGTAATTAAAAAAAAAAAAAAAGTGATGCCAGTTCAATCTCTCCTGCCTGTTTGGCTCAGCTTTGACACGGCCAATGTTGTCCCCACATTATCCTGGCCTATCATTCTTGCTGTCCGCGGTTAGTTTGCATTACAACCGAGAGCCAAAACAGGGAATTAATTTGGCAGCTTTGGCTGGGAGACAAAGGGGCTGAGTGAGCCAAGCACGTCTGATTGAGTAGATTGCTAAATGATTGTTTTCAGAGGAGCAGTGGATGTATTGTTTCAGGATTTTATCTTTGAACCATCTCCGTGATTGTGTTTTGAAAATGATTAGGGATAGAATTTATTACTTTTCTACCCACTGTTTATTGTGTCAGTGAATGCATTCGCTGCCCCTGGGGGTCTAACTAATTGGTTTTGTCTCTTGGGTTTTTTTTTGTTTTGTTTTGTTTGCACACACGTTTGCACATCCTCGTGCTTGTCACCTTGTGCGGCTCAGTGACGCACGAATGACGACATGATAACGTTGAACACCACCAGCCCTTTGCTCTCCAGCTACTGACCCGTCATGTCAGGGTCAAGTGTTGCTATATTGTGCCCTTCCTTTCGGTTTCCATTATTCATCCATTCCATCTTTCACGCACTTGATATTAACTGCCCTATCTCACCCGTACGTTTAAAAAAGCTCCCCGTTTCACCGAGGATGATGGATCCTAGCATGTAGCACCCTGATATTGCAGTGACCCTTAACTTTGTGTGCCTGTGTGTGTGTGTGTGTGCGTGTGTGCGTGTGTGTGTGCGTGTGCGTGTGCGTGTGCGCGTGCGCGTGTGTGTGTGCGTGTGTGTGTTCGAAAATGTACCGACTGCGCCAGTACACGGGGTGTACGGCAGTGTAATGTACATGATTATTTATAAATACTACTCTGCCTATGAATATTTATAATGACTTCAGATAATAGAGCACATGGACGGGAGTTTCTCCTCCATTAGCAGCCCTCAAGTTTCACACCACGCAAGAATTAGATCACTATTATTAGCCTCAAGTGGGGGGGGGGGGAGGAAAAATATATAGACATAGGGGAATTGAAGTTTTAGCCCTGTATTCCTCTGTAACTTAGTCTCATAATCTCTGTGGCAGTGCATGCTGCTCCCCCGGGGATCTGAAAGTGCTTCCCTTTCATACAGTAATGACTCCGGAGCTCGGCGAGAAACCGCGTAGAAAAACCTCACCGCGGTGGAATGCACCCGGTCAGATTGAGACCAGGCTAACACCCTTCAGAGATATTCACCGTTAATTGGCCTTGCCGGATCTGTAATGGGTTTTTACAATAGGTGTAATGGTGGGTTTCACGGACAGTGGACAGTTTGTGGCTGGGGCTTTTCGACACACTGGGCCCTGGATTTCAGGCAGAGGCGCACAAAAGCAGGCAAAATCAGTAGTTAGCTGGATGTTTTATTTTATTATTTTAACGCTGGTTACTTTCCAGTTCCCGTGGTCATTACAAGAACGAATGCATTAGAGGGCTTCATATACAGTGCGATATGAGTCGAGCTTCGCAACGCAGGCAAAACGTATGTGATGTTCAAGTAGTATTTCTTCCCTTTACTGTAGAGCTTGTAGGCCGAGGAGTGAGGAGTTTAAACGAGAGCATGACGGGACTTAGGTCCTTCTAAACTATGCCATGGAAGCATTCCGGTGCAGCTTCCACTTAATTTGTTTACATGACCTGTCACCCCAACAGAGTGATGCAGGTTAGTCGGTGGATGACATGCTTCTCAGATTTAAAAGCTCAGTCACTACTGTCGTCTGTACTCAGGGTTAGTACTTGGCGTGGCATATGTTAGACACTGACAACGGGAAAGCATCCAAAACACTCAGACGCCATCATTATTATTAATACATGAGATACGGAAAAATGCTAGACTTCAGACATACTGTAACCTCGACATGAAGGCACATCTTTCAGTGTGTGGCTTTGAGCCTCGCACATCCTCGTGTCTATGTTTAGGCGTGTGTGTGAGTGTGAAAATCTGTGTGTTTCCTCCAGCTGTCGGCCCTCGCTCCCCTCTTGCCTGGTGTCACGAGAGCACAGTCCTCAGTGGAAAAGCATGCTGCTGTCCTGGTGCCTGTGCAGCCGACTGGTGTTTGAAGAGCTTGTCACACTCAGGGCTGTAAAGCTGAGGCGGGGTGCACTCGTGTCACATCCAGTGCTCTTCCACTTACTCACACCCACAACTCGTCTGGGAGAGTCTAATCACCCACATCCAAACCTGGCCAGTATCACATCTGCCGTCATATTCCACTCTGGGGGCCAGAGATAATTACTTATTTTGATTGAATGTTTTAAAATAATAATGATGATGGTTCACAAAATACTTAGGAGTTATGAGGCTACAGCTGCAGTACCTTTTATGAGAGGAAATCCATGTACTAAAAAGATATAGCCTCATTGATCGGCACCTGATACTTGAGGCCGCTTTGCACAAACCTATGGGGCCCTATTAGGTACCACATGGTGCACCAAGCAGCACCGAGTGTGATGCAAGTGTCTCTGCTGGTTTCAGTCCAATGCAGTTGTCATTTTTCTGTCCAGTGCCCGCGTTGCTTTGATTCATATTGTCTGACACTCTGCAGATGACAGCCTGTGTTCTCAAAATGGTGTGTGGCTAAACCGACCATGTTTAATGACCACCTGCTATCTTTTTATTTTACGGGCTAAAATCAGGATCTTCTGAAGTGAAGATAGGCAATGAAGGTTTGCCCAAACAGATGAAAAATTGCAAATGTAACTTTGTTTAAATGTAAACAAAGTCAGTGGCCAAATCTAATACGTTTCTTATTCTGCTCTACAAGAGTATTACTATGGCATGAGGAATAGTTAAAACAGCTTTTGCATTTCATGAAGGTGACAGATGCTCCTTCACGGTTTGCCACAGCTCCTAATTGTTTTTTGGTTTAATATTTTTCTTGGCCGATATTTCTTCCCTGAGAAAGACGATGCACATCGCTGATTTGTAAGGCTCCTCAGCCCACCTTACATCACACTCCCTCCAATAGTCAATAGAGTGCATCCTTAATTTTTTCGTTTCTCTCTCACTTTCTTCTCCAGCAAGTGGTTTCGGCTGTTCGAGCAGGCGTGAACCCATCCGCAAATGTATCCAATCAGACGAGCCTCTGGGACCTCAGCTCCTCGTTTTTCTTTGCCGGAACTGTGATCACCACCATCGGTAAGAGAAATCATTTTTAGAAACATGAGCGACCAAGCTCTCGACTCCACTGATAATATGGCGATGCATCAAGTGCTTTCAGTTCCTGCAGTATTGTAAAGATATAAGATATACAGAAATATTCCGTAGCACAGTGTTCTGCGACAATGTCAATGACTATGAAGTCTGCCACTAAGAGCAATGATACTACTGATACGCATGTCTGGTTGCATATACTGACATTCTGGGCATATATTCTTCATGTTTTGTGTTGCAATAATACGGCAGCCCTTCGATGACTTGGACTCTGACGCACAAGAACTGTAGTGCATGTGACACCGTGAGATCGGTTTTTAGGGCGCTTTACTCATTTGCTTATTTGGTTTAATCACGGAGATTTCATCTGCCTCGGCCTGAAGCACATTCACACTGCGTGAGACTCTATAACACACTTCCCTTTTCCGTGATCCTTTTTACACCATCGCTCTCTCTGTCACCTCCAGCTGTACGAGCTTACTAGTCGAACGGCGAGCGCGCGCACACGCCCGCGTCTGACAGCTCCTCTGGCTCGTCCGATCGGACCTTGAAAAATGTGGGCTTTTTTTAAGTGGGCCTTTGGGCTCCATTTCACATATGGCGCATCCTGTCAAAGCGCTCTCTCCGCTTAGGAAATATAAAATAACAGATTGCTTTTAAACGAAGAATCTCGCTCTCTATTTGGAAAATGAGCGGGCTTGTTTTTGGCCACACGCTTACTCGCTGTGCACAACAACACATTTCTAGTTTTTGCCGCCCTGCTCCATCTCTGTGCTTCTGCCTCCACTCGTCGAAAACAGTTCATGGCTTCAGACAAATCAGGCAGCGCAGTCATGCCTTGAATTTTTTATCTGGTTGTAAAATATTTGGGATTCCGTGTCACTTGGAAGCAATGGCGTGGGATGCTGCCACGGTACCCACCTGAGAGTTTGCGTGATTTCAGTTTTTCACAAGTGTTACAGTGATTTGACAATAATTTATTATTTGATTTATTACCATAGTGATATTTTCCCAGAAAGCAAGCAGTGGTTTGTTTTAAAAATTAGAGCTCTATACACTTTTGTGATTTCTTTGCTTTTGTGAAAAGAGTCAGACTTAAACAAATATTAATAAAAGGTACCCAGAGCTGAGAAGTGATTATTAGCATTTACAACATTTAATTGTGTTGCAGTCTGTTTGTAATCACCATATTTTATTTTATTTTTTCGGATTGGAACAAAATGTTCTGTGGCTATTGCCGGGATTCCAGCCTTTGAGCAAATTCTTTCTCAGTGATCACACGAATATACTGATTTTCCAGAGATGAAAACATTTCTACGATCATGCCAGACATCACAGCTAACTTGCGCTCTCCTGGCTTTACCTCAGATCTGCCGTTTTAAAAATGCAGCAGAGTGGCAAAGGGGTTGTAACGCACTGCATTTCTTCCTCTCAGCAAATGAGAGCGATTACTATTATTCACTATTCTGAACTCGTTGGCCCCATCTAAAACATCTAAACATGAAAAGTTTAATGAACAAATGCTCTGGGTAAAGCTGATGCTCTTCAGTGGCGCTTCAAAAAGCAACACTCAGCTCAATAATCTGGCTTTGTTATAGAACATGAGCTGAATGAATCTGTTTCATAAATAAATTTAAAAAAAGGGACGCAAGTTGAGTTTAAGACTTTATGTCTGTTATGCGGGGGCCCCCGGGGATGTTAAAAAAGAATCCAGCCTCATGTCCCCCATTGGACCAGTCGTGAAATTAGAGAGACTTGATTGACAATTCTTCTTACATTTCGTGTCACCCTACTCCAGAGTGGAAAGTCATTAGAAGGCTGCCAGCAACTCCTATCAGGACAGAACGTATGCAGTAATAAAAAAGAGTGTGTGGAGTTCTTCATACAGAGCCCCTATGAGATGTTAAATAATAAAACTCATGTATGTACAGGAAGGCACGGGTCGTGCAGGGCTTTTGTTTACCAGGATATGGACTCAGAGTGCCATCTGTTCTTGTAGTTGCGCATGATTATTGCTTGGAAGAGAAGATGAAAGGCAGACCAGTAATCGTCTCCAATTTGTTTGTGTGTGTCATTGCGTCTCCATATCAAACCCCAGAACTCCAGTGTGGCATGGGGTCTGTCTTTTCATTGTGTTGGAGTTTTCATTTTTGCTCTGAACGGGGAGTGTGAATTATGAACTATTGTCGGAATCAGATTGGCATGCGTCAGATTGTCGCTTTTCGAACGTCTTTTTTCTTTTGAGTGAGTGAGTGAGTGTTGAAGTCATAATTTGCGTGTGTGTGTGTCTTTTTCCGGTCAGGATTTGGAAACATCTCTCCTCACACAGAAGGAGGGCGGATCTTCTGTATCATCTACGCGCTGCTGGGGATTCCCCTTTTCGGATTCCTATTGGCTGGTGTCGGCGACCAGCTGGGGACCATTTTTGGGAAGGGCATCGCCAAAGTGGAGGAGATGATTGTGGTGAGATCGTTAAGGGTTTACCCCTCTGAACTGTTTTCATTTGCCGATTTTACAACTTCACGTCGCTGGCGTATCGCGGAGGCAACCGTGAAATCTTATTGGCGGAAGTGTTAAGGTGACAGCTGTAGAGTCAATGACACTAAGCATTACAGGAGGAAATGACTGCTTAAAGGCTAAGGGTAGCTATTGCCTCAGACTTCAGCAGCCAGTCCTTGTTGAGAGGAATGGCAGTTTTTGGGGTTGCCATGTCAACAGACAGCAGAATGTGATGCAGATATTACTGTATGTGTTTCGGATTGGAAGGCTTGTTCAGTAGCTCACAATTATGAACTGTCGCCATCATATTTCCTATCGATGTTAAATGGCCAGGTTTCTCCTGGAAAATCAAAGCCATCAAACGGCTCGTAACGGCGCGTAATCACTGGACAGCACCAGGACAGGAGCTTGCGCACCAAAAAGAGAAGTATGTGCATTTGTCATGGGTATTTTGCCAGAAGCAGTCCCGTGGTTTCTAAAATACATTATTAACGGACTGTGCAGCTAATTGATTCATTTATATGGTGGGCCATTAATAAATCGTAAAATCAATGATAACCTTTTCCATACAGCAATACAGTGCACTTAGAAAGAAATGACCAAAAATCACCACATACATCTTTGTGGCAAATATAGACGGCAGCAGTGAGTCGCACTAAACACTGTGACTTTTTTTTCCCCCCCCCATTGTTGGCGCCGTGGCTTTTTTTTTCCCCCTCAGGGTGGAGGGGATTTATCAATGGGAGTAAAATCAATGATAACCTTTTCCATACAGCAATACAGTGCATTTAGAAAGAAATGACCAAAAATCACCACATACATCTTTGTGGCAAATATAGACGGCAGCAGTGAGTCGCACTAAACACTGTGACTTTTTTTTCCCCCCCCCATTGTTGGCGCCGTGGCTTTTTTTTTCCCCCTCAGGGTGGAGGGGATTTATCAATGGGAATTGATTAACGGTAGCAGCTGCTGAAATCTGCGCTGGGCTTTGAAGATGCCGCACGGGCGTGGTGCAGAGAAACCACCTCGTCGGGCCTTTTTAGGACCACACTCGTGTTTGGCCCTCTGGTAATCAGACTAAGGCTGACTGTCTGTAGGCTACTGTGCTGCACTGTACGCTTTGCGAGCTGCAGCGATTATACATCACAGACTCAGTCCCGTCCCCCCCCCCCACACACACACCAGAGACACTGTGCTTTGAGATTGCATAACTGTGAGGAGGAGACACGGGGAACCGGCCGAAAGCAGTCCCCTCGAGTGGGAAAGGCAGCACAGAAAACAGCAGTATACACTCTAAACGCACATTTTCTGGACTGACGCAGAGTAGGGACTGCAGGGGTTCACGTCTGATGGAAATTCCCACAGCTCCCAGTTGATAGCGCAGCCTGTAGCTGCGGCGGACCCGTCGGCCCGGGCGTCGCACTGACCGCGTGCGAAATAATCGGAAATGGCACCGGTGTTGCGCCACGGGCGAGGCATGCGCGTCACTTTGGCGCAGCCCGGGCGGCCGCGCCATCTGACGGTGCAAGTTATGTCACGGGCGCTTACCCCGACGTTTGAGATGCTCCAAAACAACAAGCGGATTCCTAGAAGGCGGTCAGAAGGAAGTGAATCATCACAAGGTCAAGTGAGCTGGGAGCCTTCCTGTGGGAAATCAGGGAGAGGGGAAATGGCCAGCAGGTCGTTATCCTGCGCTGCTACAATCACCTGAGAAAAGGTTGTGCACGACAATTTACCACACGGGGGATTAGTTCAGGTCGGCAAATGAGCAAATGGGAAGCGTCGCGGCGATTTCAACACAACTCGTCGTATGTCACGGTGACACAGAGCCACTGATGCGCAAATTCGAGCATTTCGTTCGCGTTCACAGTGTCTTCACCTGTGCTGAGTCCCGAGCTTCTTCAACGCTAATTCAAATGTTTACTCTCTGCGACTCCAATTTTTTTTTGGCAGAAGTGGAACGTCAGCCAGACGAAGATCCGCGTCTTCTCCACGCTGCTCTTCATCCTGTTTGGGTGCCTCATCTTTGTGGCCCTGCCGGCTGTCATCTTCAAGCACATCGAAGGCTGGAGCACCCTGGAGTCCATCTACTTTGTAGTCATCACCCTCACCACCATCGGCTTCGGAGACTTTGTCGCCGGTGAAAAAGGTGACTTGATCGTCTTTTCGATTTATGGGCTCTTTTTCATTTCCATGTCTGACACCCGATTTATAATCCCGGTACTTGGAGAAGAGTTATTTCTAGTTGAGCAAATGCACTGCGGATGTATACGTCGCTGTAAATAAACTCCCGTAATGATCTTAGGCAAATAGCTCTTTGCTGGCTACAGCGAATTACAGATTGGAGAGTGGTCTTCATTTTCACATCTCATCAACGAGAACATACATTTTTTATTTTTTATTTTATGGCTGCAACGTGGGATTTGAATCATTTAAATTCCTCAATTAGGGAGTATGTCTCATATCCATAGGGAGCATAAGAACATATGAAAACAAGAGGCACTGGGCAGGCGCGCGTGCGTTTCCTCGATGTGATCAGCTTGAAGGTCAATATCAGAGATAGCCTGGCATCACCAAATCACATTTCATTATCGTTTTCCAAGGGGCCTTATCGACAGTCACGGACTAAAATGCTCCTGGACAAAGCCGGACCCGTAACATCAGAGTTACAAAACATGTGACGCACTACGCCACCGTGTTACTCTGGAAGTGCAGTTGATTGTTCTCCAATAAAGCATCCAGCCCATTTAGGGTTGTCGCGAAAGTAGATGCAGCTGGAGGGGGACCAGGGCCATCTTCGAGAGAGAGCGAGTGCAAAACAGAAGGTTCACTGATTGGTCTGGTTTCCAGGCTACAACAGGGAGGCAAATGGGGAAGAAAAAAAATCACATGCACTTAGCTGCTAGATCGCCTTTTCCTGAGCGGGCCTAATGAGTATCGATTACGTTACACCACCTCTGGCAACCCAGGTATTTACGGTGAATGAATCAGCCTGGACCTGCTGGTTAAACCGGTGCTGTCGTGGATGGTCAGGGAACGGCACAGTGAGCAAACTCTCTGTGCTGCCTCGTGCCGGTTGATATTTTAAGAAACCGATCCAGCGCTACAGAACACGGTGGGTGTCGAAATGAATGTTTGCACATGGGTAGGACTGATCCTATTAAGGTAAGGCAGAATAAATGCGTGTATCTGATGTACCGGACATCCAGGATGGCTTCGGCTGCTTTGTCAGATACGTCACAGATGTGTGCTTCTCTAAGTCTATATTGAGTCCCGGGACACTCTTATCCAAAAAGCCTCCAATTAATGTGCATCATTGTGCATGCGTGCCATGCAAGCGGGGACTATTTTGTCAAAAATCGAAAAGAACTCCGCTTCATTGCACTAGTAATGGCCAGGCATGCTGCAGGGGACATTGGACTTTCATGCAGAAAAACTTCCATTCCTCCAAGGAAATGACTAAATGATGTTTTTCCCTCCACCGAGGAGGTTATCTCGTCAGTTCCGTGGGCTTCTCCGCCGGCGTGTCCGTCAGGGTTTGAAGGAAAAAACAGCGGCGCTTTATTTCGGGGTGGGGGGACCCAAGCAAGGACACATTAAATGTGTGTCTTTAACATTGCAAGATTGGCTATTTTTTACGTTGTCGTGAATGTCTCGTGAATGAGCCACATAGCCCGTAGATTTACTATAAAATAGGACCGCTCCTGAATATTTCTTTATTTTGTGTCCCCCTGTTTTGTATCCTTACGAAAGAAGCTTAGTCGATTGACCTAAGGGACTGTATCCACACTTGTTACGCTTAAATGATGCCATTAAAATGATGATGTGCGATGAGCGGCAATATTTTTTCTCCCTGATAACCTTCTTCTTGTGTTGGTCCTTTGCCTGCAGGTGGCTCAGAGAGTCCCGAGTACCTGGACTACTACAAGCCCGTGGTGTGGTTCTGGATCCTCGTTGGCCTCGCGTACTTTGCTGCAGTGCTCAGTATGATCGGCGACTGGTTCCGGGTCATCTCCAAGAAGACTAAGGAGGAGGTAGGTCCGGTTTCTATTTGAATTGAGTCGCACAGTGGGTGAACCAATGCGGGAGACGGAGAAGGAAACATTTATTTTGCCTCGGAATGTTTTTACAGAAAAATGGGAGGAATATGATGTGAAAAGCATTATGGATAATATTATGTGCCTCCAAATCCAGCGTTAGAGATAAACATGAATCTCTCCTCCAAAGCAAATATTCTATTGAAGTCTCGAGTCCCAGCCAAGCCTTCGAGCACAGACGTGTTGTTTTTCGATGAAAAGAAACCTTTATCCTCAAATAGAAACAAAACAAAGCTCGTCATGCACGTGTTGCATTTTTCTCTCACATTTAAATCCACGATCACTTATACTGCGGTAGCTCTTCCCGCATTGGTCCACTTCTTTCCGCAGCTGCTCCATTGTATACATAATATTGTAGGTGGAGGAACATTTCGGCAGTAAATTCCCACGTGTGGTCGCATCCGTCTCCCCCACAGTGACGGGGTGATTCCTCTTCCAGTGTTTTTCACTTCACTCTTCAAGCCATTCATCTGAAGTGATGAATTTCCATCCCGGCCGTGCCCCGTGGTTTAAATGCCAGCTCGTCAGTGGTGGAAGAAATATGGAGACCTTCCAGTGATCTGAAAGTGCTCCATCACAAGTAGAGGTCCTGCATACAAAAATGCTGCCTCGGTTAAAGCGCATAACCAACAGAAGAATTCTCCGAGTTTAAAAAATGTTCCGTGCCCGTCGTTGACACACGGAAATGTGCCGCAAATAATAGATGAGCGCTATAGGGTTCTGTCGTTGGCATCGCTAATGGGGGAGCTGAGAGAGGGCTGGAAGAAGGCTGAGGCCGAGCGCTGTAAAGCTGTACTCTAGAACGACGAATGCACATGGCATTTATGTTCACCAGACTGAACTCCGTTAATTATTGGTCAACTGCACATTTAGGTTATTCCTTCCCATTAACCTATTGGAGAGTCAAGTGGATTTTGATAGCCTGTTTGATAGCTCGTTATTTAACATTTTAAAGGCACGCTTTGTTTAGCTTAACTATTTGAAATGATCATCCACGTATGCTTTCTCAAACATATCGAGACTTTCTTCTTTTACTTCCAGAAGGGCTTTATTTTTCATTTTTCGGAAAATTCAGTGATATTCTTTCGAAAATGCATGCCGCCCAAAAAAAACATTCAGATCAAAGCGCGGGCGTCAGCGTTCCGTTTTCTCTCTGCAGGTCGGGGAGTTTCGGGCTCATGCGGCCGAGTGGACGGCGAACGTGTCGGCGGAGTTCAAAGAGACCCGGCGGCGGCTCAGTGTCGACATCTACGACAAGTTCCAGCGTGCGGCATCCATCAAGCGCAAGTTGTCATCCGAGCTGGGCATGAACCCATCCATCAACCAGGAAATGACCCCCGGCAAGAGGACGCTGTCGGCCAACCTGTGCGAGGACAGGGAGGGCTACGCCAACTTGACGCTCTCCCTCAGCCCTGTTCCAGGGGCCCTGAGAAGGAACGGCAGCCTCTATCTGAACGGCCTCAGCCCGGACTATGCCGACCGGACGGAGATCGCCATCATTGAAAATCTCAAATGAGGAGCAGCATGCCAAGGAATCGTGCAGCGGTCGCAAAACAGGCTTTTGTGCTCGCGAGCCCAGCATCCCCCACAAGGTACCCGTACATGTAACGCAAGTCCATCGAACGGAAGACCTGGAGAGTGACTCGAACGCGGATCCGTCTTCCGCGTGCGGATGTTCTGCGCGACTCCTCCGAGGTTCGGCTCGTCCTCCGAAGGAGTCCAGCTTCCTTTCATGACATCGACGGCCTTGAGCCACATTCGAGGCTGAGACAGCTCTCCTGGCTGGAGACATGATTGTACCGGAGGCCCGGTTCTCACAAACTTCTCTCTGAGCTGGAGGGTAATTAAAGCCCACACTGAGCCTGAAAAGCACGCTGGAGACCCTCTTCTCATAATGCCACATAAAGGCCTGCAAACACAGAACTAAGTGCATTCATCAAGCCTAGAAAGCAATAGACCCCTCAGTGCTCATCTCCCGTTCAATTCCCAGAGGCCCTGAAATCTGCATCAGATAAAGGGGGACGCTCAGAATGTGGCTTTGTCTTCTTGTTTACTCTTCTTACAGTTTCAATTTATACGCCTTGCATTTGCCAGTCGGTCTGCCCTCGCTAATGAATGTTGACATATTTGTTCCACCTTGACTGACATCCAGCTTTTCACCCGAAGGAATAACCCACGTGTGCCTTACAGAAAACCACATTGAACACGTGAGGATGGTGATGCCTTGAGGCCACGGGGGCACAGCAGTGATAATTATGTATCTTGGTGGAGAAACGGTATGGTCGAGGACATATTATCGAATCGCTTTTAAGGTGGGGCGGAGAAACTATTCATTATCAACAGTTCACAACTGAGAAATGTTCACCTCTTGCTCCCCCTCTGCCAGTGCGTTTTTGGGTATTCACTACCTGGATTCGTGATTTGCACGGACGGTAACCTAAAAAACACGGTGCCCGGCTCACTGATCAAACCCCACTCACGTGTACCAAAGTAATGATCCCGTTTTTCTGACAGAGGAATGGGAGATTTCTTCACTCTGATGAAATGATCAAGACTGCTCTCTGTTATTTCTAAAGATTTTCTATCCTGTGGATTTCAAGAAATTGAAACTGAATCCACCATTGTGGGTTTTTTTTTTATCCACGACAACCATCATTTTTTCCAATAGCAAAGAATTCCCTGCATGTATGATATCACAGCAATTACACCTTTGGGTCTATGGAGCATATGTGTAATCTGTAACTGCTTTTCACAATGTTAGGATATTGAATGTACACTATTTTAAATCTTGATTTACTGCATATCATTGCAGGGACCCGATTATCAAAACTTTACAGTTTACTATGAATTGCATCAAAAAGAAATGGAAGAATTGATTCAGAGCAATTTGTTTTCTGTTGTTAAAGATTATGTGACAATAATTTCACTCTGATTCCTTTCATTAAAAATACATTTCGACCTGATTTGAGTAATATTTCCAATCTGTGTTGTTATTTAATGCTTTTATGCATCATGATACGCTGTACTATTCACTAAACTTGGCAGGGTTTTTTTTTCAGTTGTAGCAGTATAAAGCCAATTTACGTTGTGTCCCAAATAACAGTTTTTAAATGAGGCAAACTGAGTCCACTTGTTATGGGCTGACTTATGCTCCGACTAATGTAGGGTCATCTGCTGTCATGTGAAATCAAGTCAAACTGTGAAAACTCAGAAGAAAATAAGATTAAAGGAAAGATATGGGTTTCCAAATGCCTAATTAGAGGATTGCTGGACCTCTGTTGGTTTCACCGGACTCACCTGCTGTGAACGAGGGTCGTTAGTTTCACCTGGGAGCTCCTTCGTGCTGTGGTGTGAGTGTAGCTGTCTGGGGAGAGAAACAAGAACAGCAAGGTAGGGAGGTTGCTGAGAGTTTGTGTATTAAGCCTCTTCCTTAGGTTTTTTTTTCCAGGGTTAACAAAGATGTCTTCTTTTGCCCCTGTTTCAAACCATCGGTCTTCTCTGGCTAAAATGGCTGAGGAACTGAATTTGGACCTTCAAGAAACCATGGTGTCCTACCATGTCACTTCCCTGTTCACATGCCTCCCCACCCCTGAAGCAGTTAGAAACAACTCCTGTAGGACACCGCCCTTCCCAGCAGGACCAAACTTAACCCGGACCACATATGCAATCTGCTGGAGCTAGGCCTGACTGGCACGTACTACTAGTATTATGAAGGCTTCTAAAAAAACCTCGGCATGGAGGAGGTGGAAAGCAGAGCTGAATTCAGGTACGTAGATAACACCTGTGTTAAAATGTATATACAGGAAGTGCAAGCTTTCTCATCTCCATTAAACACTGTGTACAAAATCAAGTTAATAGTTACTGTGTTAATGGAGCTTTATGTGACATGTCTGGCAATTGTAATGCTGTGCGTGAACGCAGATGAACTTCTCTTACCCTATGTCTGAGACTCACATAAGCATTTTCAAGACATACCCTTTGTTTCCAGATTTGACAGTCTGCGCTTGGCATCGACATACTATTTCAAGCATTATGTATCTTTCCATTCATGACGGGAGAGATGGACTTCCTTATAAATGTAAGTACATTCCTACTTTAATATTGTGATTTACGAATGTAGATGCACCACTGGCTATGTTTTTCATATAAACCAACCTGTAAAGTATGAATCGTTTAGTAGTACAGTTTGGTGTCTTAAATTTCACTAAAACGTCATAGTAAAGTATGTCTTACAATATAAGAAAAAAGTCAAAACATTTTAAGTGCCTTATCAAAGCCTTATGTTGTACAAACTTAAAAAAAACTTGAAACATGCAGAGGAACATCGGCAATGCAAAAAATATGGTAGAGAAAAGTAAAAAGCGTCATAGCTTTTTTGTCGTCCAAAATGTGTCAAAAAAACGCCTTACTATAGCCTTACCTTCGGGCCAAAACAGTCACATTTTTCAACCATGTCGAAAACACTCGGAACTCGCCCAGTAGCATCGGCAGGGCTTAAAAATAGTGTAGGTGCGAAAATAAAGTGGAAAAAAGTGTAAACGTCCTAGTTTTTGGGGACTTTTTTGCCGTCCAAAATGTGAAAAAAAACGCCTTACTATAGCCCTACCTTCGGGCCCAAAAAGTCCAAATTTTCAACCATGTCGAAAACACTCGAAACTCGCCCAGTAGCATCGGCAGGGCTTAAAAATAGGGTAATCGTGAAAATAAAGTGGAAAAAGTGTAAACGTCCTAGTTTTTAAAGGACTTTTTTGCCGTCAAAATGTGAAAAAAAACGCCTTACTATAGCCTTACCTTCGGGCCCAAAAAGTCAAAATTTTCGACCTTGTCGAAAACACTCGAAACTCGCCCAGTAGCATCAGCAGGGCTTAAAAATAGGGTAGGTTCGAAAATAAAGTGAAAAAAGTGTAAACGTCCTAGTTTTTGGGGACTTTTTTGCCGTCCAGAATGTCAAAAAAAATGCCTTACTATAGCCTTACCTTCGGGCCCAAAAAGTCCAAATTTTCAACCATGTCGAAAACACTCGAAACTCGCCCAGTAGCATCAGCAGGGCTTAAAAATAGGGTAATCGTGAAAATGAAGTGAAAAAAGTGTAAACGTCCTAGTTTTTGGGGAATTTTTTGCCATCCAAAATGTGAAAAAAACGCCTTTATATAGCCTTACCTTTGGGCCCAAAAACTCCAAATTTTCGACCATGTCGAAAACACTCGAAACTCGCCCAGTAGCATCGGGAGGGCTTAAAAATAGGGTAGGTGTGAAAATAAAGTGAAAAAAGTGTAAACGTCCTAGTTTTTGGGGACTTTTTTGCCGTCCAAAATGTCAAAAAAAACGCCTTACTATAGCCTTACCTTCGGTCCCAAGAAGTCCAAATTTTCGACCATGACAAAAAACTTGAAACTCGCCCTGTAGCATCAGCAGGGCTTAAAAATAGGGTAATCGCGAAAATTAAGTGAA
>JAFBJU010001491.1:0-35673 GCA_016785305.1 Colistium nudipinnis
ATAGGGGTTATAAGAATGGAATCAGGGTTAGGGTTTTGGTGAAGGATCGTGGCTAGAAAGATAAAAGTTGGTCCTGGGGAGTTTTCAGGGACCCCGAACGCGCTGGTCTTGGTCCTGTGTCGCTGGGACAATGGGAAGTAAGTCAAAGGTCAAAAAGCAAAAAAGTGTCTGGCAGTTTCACCCACTTCCCGATTTCTGTGGGACACGGGACCAAGACCAGTGCGTTCGGCATCCCTGAAAACCCCCACGTACCAACTTTCAACTTTCTAGCAGCCATCCCTTCATTTTCAGGGATGCAGAACGCGCTGGTTTTGGTCCCGTGTTGCTCGAACATTGGGAAATAGGTCAAAGGTCCTTGAATAAACACTGTTCTTTTGATGGGGATATTGGTCTGTTACTGCCTAAATTAATAAGAACACGTGAAACAATTTGATATACAAGACAGGGGTTTACTGCTCAACCACCATTGCAAACTGCAAACTGTTTCTGACCTCCTTCTCTTTTTTTTCACACACACACACACACACACAGAATACCACCCACACAGGATAAATATTTTTTGTTTCTTCAAAAGATATTGGCTGCTTGTAAGCACATATTCATTTTTATATTCAGATGTTCACTCACTTACTGCTTTTAATGTCTGTGTATCGGAAATCACATTGCACTTCTGCTTAGAGGCCATCTGCATTTCATTGGCTTTGTACCTGTACACCACACAATAACAATAAAGTTGAATTTAATTGAATCTAATCTAATCTAAATGGAGGAGGCTTCTGGCTTGAAGCTGAGCATTTTTATTACCTCTCTACAAATATAAATCTGTGGCTCAACATGGTGTTGATTGTCTTTCAAATGATAATTAAATTTGTATTTTCTTAAAGCAACTTTGTGACCTTTGTATGAGCTTGTTGAACCTTTCAAGACAAACAACATGCGCACAGATTGCAACAGTATCAAACGCTGTCAATTTTTGAAGAAGGATATCGACCCTTTCCTCTAACATTTCACAGAACTTTCTTGATCCCGGTCTCCGGCCCACACGCCTGACTTGCGCACACGTATTTTGTGCAATTGTCGAGATTATTTTGTTGCTCTGAATCAATGACACTGACAGGTTCCGTTTTTCGCCTCCTCGGGACACGTTCAGCTGTAGCCCCTTAAAAACCTTCACATCTTGGCACGCCTCGCCGAGTCGTGTAACAACCTCCTCTGATTGCATTTGCAGCTGGTTTGGCTTCAACAAGTGCGTTTCTCCATCCAAATTGAAAACACACGTGGATTCTCTCTTTCTTTGCAAACAAAGAGTTCAACCCATGACTTTTCCCTGTGCTGCAGCCTTCAGTGACTCGTTTACCCCGTGTACAGGGCCTGGCATTTGTTCTTTTGGTCCTTCAGTCTAGTCTACTTATTTGTGTGAGAAATTACACTTTTGCGAATGTATACTGACATCATCATCCAGTGTCGCTGTGAAGACTTTCAAAGGACGTTTGTGTTGTTTCGGTAAACATTCAACCTTCATGGACAAAGCTTTTTTCTTCCCAACCCCTTCATTGTAGCGCACGTCACGTTCAGCCTATTTGAACTAATAATCTTCTCACGGAGACAAAATGAGGGAGATGATGCAGATGGGGGGGGGTTTGGCTGATTATGTGGCGGAGCCAGCTGTGCGCCTGTTTGGCTTTAATTAGAGTATTAGCAGGATGCCGAGGCCACGCTTTTCATCAGGGTTCCAGAGGAGGTAGACGTCTCACAATGAGGATCCCTGCAGATCTAGTTTATCACCGACGGCGATCGGACTAATCTCCCCCCGCGAATGTTCAGATGTGATGTTCACAAAAAAGCCAACGCGATAATTAGCGCGTTGCTTTGCATGTCTTCGGAGACGTTATTCAGCTGCAAGAGAGATCATTATTTCTCTTCGTCTCACAGTTAATCGGGCGTGGCGTGCCCACTCCTGCCGCTTCGAAAAAAAAGTTCAACCCAACTGTTGCTTCTGGGTTCCGTTCATGATTCCCGACTAACAGTATTGTTGGTATAGTTTTTTCGACTCAAAAGCCTCCGAGAGGTTTAATTGTTTTCCGATAAATGATGGCGGCCAGCTGATCTTGTGCACCCCGACCCGTAACCCTCTGTTTTTTTTTTCACCCATATGCGGGGACCTTTAAGCTGTTACAGGAAATATTCCCTGAGACGGGTCGTGAGCGCAAGGTTTCTCGTAGTGAGTGAGTCACTGTGTCAAGACAGATCATTCCTAAAACTTCCAACATCACTGAGTGGTAAGAAGGTCATAGTTGCTTCCAGTTTTCTTGTATCCAAATCTTGAAAAGAGTTATACACAGGCTAACTAAGAAAACTCTAATCCGATGAGACTTTTAGCCGATTTTCTCTCCTCGTAAACATTTCCAAATCTAGTCTGATAACCACTTTTTTCACATCGAGCCCTACTTTTCATGAAATATTACATCATAATTCAATGTTAGCAACGGCATTTGTATAAACCGCTGGAGTCCACTGGTCCATAAAGCCTAACGATCCATTCTGACAGTAAAGAATAGTTACTCCGGGCTGCTGCAAGCTGCTTGCACAGATGGATGAGATAATTTTTCGGGCAACGGTCTCGTGGTCGACCGGTTGGTAAATACACTCCTGTTCAACCAAATTCTCACGAGTCAGACAATATGACTTACTGCACAGACTGATGCAGTTTCTGCATGGGATAAAATGGTTTGGCGGTTAAACATCCTTTGAGAGAATTTTTCGGTGTCTAATCCGTGTTGGTTTGAGCTGATTTGGAATCCTGCAGATGCTGAGGACGGTCCAAACAACCGAGTTTGCTCAAGGTTGAAAAACAGGGGTCACTTCTGTGGTCACAGCCTCCAGGCTTGAACTGTGACCTTGTCCACTCGGCTAATCTATCAGCGCTATCCTTCCCTCCACCCGTGCACGACCTAAAAAAAAAAACTCCCCCCCCCCCCCCCCCCCCCCCCCCCACAACTTTCTGTTCGTAAAAAAAAAAAAAATGCTCGAAACCAATTAGGTCATTTCAAATTTTGATTTTATGTTCTTAAATTAAAAAAATGATGAATTTAAACTTTGTACTTTCCCGTGGTGTTATCATTCTTCAAGGGTAAGAGTCGAAGGAGAGAATGTGACTCTGGAGGGTAGAAGAACGAAAATCATTAAATATAGTTTTCACTCTCTCATTTAAGCCTGTCTTTCAGCACTTTCATTGCCCTTGTAACCCCCCCTCACCCCTCACCCCCCCCCCCGAAGCCTGTAGCTATAATTATCTGAGCGCCGCACAGTGAATGGGGAGCAGCCTTGGGTTTCCAGATTAATTACCTTTGTGTGAACTTCACCGCTGGTGTTACTGCACGAATAAAGCGATCGGACACACTACACCTGACGGCTGGAGGAGCTGGACTTATCTCGGAGGGTTAGACAAGCCTGGGGAGATTAGAGGTGTTAAATGATGAAGAACAGAATCTGATGACATAGAAGGGGTAGTTATCGGGATAGTTACTTTCATAACTGGTTGTCTGATCCAATTTGAAGTTGACCTCTTGATGCACAGAATACTTCAAACGTGTTTGTTTTTGACATGATCTTTATAATATTTAAAGACAGTGCTCTGGATACTCTCTATTAATGATGATATATATATATATATATATATATATATATATATTTGCAGCATATCGTCCTTGAATAGAAATACAGAACACATTGTCCTTTGTAAAAGTAACTTTTGGAGCTCTCGCTGGCCTCTTTTAGAACGTCTCTGGTTTCTTCTCTAATCCCATTACTTCTAAATAACAGAATCCGACATACACGGGCCATGCGTAACGCACCTAATATTTCCCTCCTTCCTTATCTGGTCTCGTGTTCACCGAGAAATCCCCCGAGGGACAGTCCCAGATATCTCCTCTCACTAAAATAGTTTTAAAGGGAGTTAGTGGGGAATTCCTTCATCAGCCTATCACGAGACATGTTAGCATAGATTTATGACCAAATTCTACGGCTGAACAAGGAGAACTAGACAACGAATGTATATGAGCAATGATTTGGAATTTGGAAGTGGCATATTCGAATATTTTTTGGAGCCCTGAATCCTAAACTTGTAGTTCTTACAAACAGCCAGTCTGAGAATGGAAAGAAAACACATCCTTTATATCTTCATGATGTCTGTCACTGGTATTCATTCGCCCGAAGAATGACGCTATTCATACTTCTTCTTTAGCAGAACAAACGTCTCAGTGCTGCCAACCAATCAGTAATTAATAACATCACTGCGTTTGTGAAATACATCGTGTGAAACACAGATGGTAAACAGTCTCTTCACTAAATTATAATTTCACGATTAAGTGAGTAAGTTGTGTTTGGTTGGGTATGCGTGCGTGTGCTTTTGAGGGGGCCCTAATACGTAGAGCGTCTGTGCATGTGGCCATTATCCTTTGTGTTGGCGAGGTGAGTTGAAAGTTCAGGCCGGCTGCGGTGTCTGAGAACACCTCAGGCGGATCTCCGGGGAATCCACCAGCCATCGGGGGGTGGGGGTGGGGTTGGGGGGTGAGGGGGGGGGGGGGGGGGGGGGCTCAGTCTAATGCTGTGACACATTAGCAGGTAATTACAGACCGCTCTGCAGCTGCATATACAACGTGCCCGTGCATGTTGACGCCCAACACACGAGCGCATTCATCGCGCTGGCCATGAATCGTGCGGCCGGGTTGTGGAAGCGACATTTCATTGCGGTGTGCGTGCGCGCTCCGATGCAAAAGATCACTCTGTGTGTCAAAAAGGTGCACACACAAGCAGTCTTGTTGGATAGGGCAACTGGGTCGCAAGATGTCGCTTTCGAGTGGTGCATTCGGTTGTCACCGCGATTACTCAAGACACCATGTACCCATATTCTGGGCACTTGATTTTCTTTAAATCCGGAGGAAGAAAGAGAGTGATGAAATAAAAAGTGAAAAGGCTGAAATCGTTTTTTCCTCTCACCTTACACACAGGATCTGGATCAACACGTTGCTCATCCACGGTACAGACAGCGGTGAGTCAGAGGAGTCATAGGAAGCTATCGCACACAATCTGGGCCCAGCCTGGGAACATCACAATCAGAGGACTCATTGTGTGTGTGTGTCTCTCTCTCTCTCTTTTACAGAGGAAACGACTGTCAGTGCTCATTCACTGTATTTTAACCTCATCTATCAACGCTCCGCCACGGGGCAATAACAAACGAGGCTCGGGTGACTAACAATGGATTTGGAAGCAGATTCCCATCTGCACCGTTTCCTACCTGAACCGTACTGTGGTGGAAGTATAAAAGACAGCACTGTGACCCCGGCACATGCTGGGACGGGCGCCAGCGCACACTCTGTGACCCCGAGCAAGATATGTACTGTATGTACCCCTAAAAAAAAAAAGGGGGCGGGGGGGGGGGGGGGGGGGGGGGGGAAAGGAGATGAGAACTCAACTGAAATATAAAATAGGATTCTTAGGCTGGAACAGGAAAAAGCCAAACAGCACAGCCTCGGTGCTCGTTCGCCAATGTGGACCATTTTCCTTGATTCCCGATGCCTGCGGGCCTTTTCTTGTATTCTGCAGTTTGGTTTCACATACATCACACAGAGGCTGGTAGAGGAAAGCACAGCGATTAGCGCTTCCCAATCCAACCTGCAGAGGTATTTAAAAGCCTTTGTCGAGTTGAAAGCCAGTAATCACGCCAGCGGGTCAGCGCATGGCAGAGCGGGTGTCTCATCCGCTCTGCCATAATCACTGGGAGCAGTTAAGGCATCGCTGATCATTTCTTGGATGGTACCCGCGAGAGCTGAGGCATCTTTTAGCACTCACCGCTTTGATTTGGGGTTCCCGCAGCTTGACTTACTGCCGTTTACTGTGAGCGTTGAGGTGTTGCCGAAAGAATGAACACACGTGCACGTACAGGTGCAGAAAGCGAAATCCGTCATTGTTTTAAGTGTATTACCCATACGTGTAAAAACCCATATACCCAGCCTTGACTCATTCGTTGCATTCTACGCATACGTGCTTGAAAAGCCCTCTGATACTGTCAACAAACAAGTCAGCAGCTCTGTTGTCGCCGTCAAAGTGAAGTTAATATGAGCTGTAACATTTTTAGCCACCCCCAAAATGTGTCACAGGAGCGAAAAATAAGAAGAAGAAGAAGAAGAAGAAAAAAAAACCCTCCAGCTTTAAGCCTGCCGTATAAATCTGCCCTGACAGGACTGCTGAGATAGCTCTGCGTCCACAGCAACGCTCCGAGAACTGCCTGCCTCGCCGTCCACACGGCAACAAAGCTTACACGGAGGGGCCCCTCAGCCAATCAGGACGCTCCAAAGGTGACAGGCCCGGGCCAGGTCTTCCTTTGCTCTCTGTCGCTATGGCTGCTGCAGTTTTTTTGTTTTCCTGAGAGCAACACACGGAGATAGGCAGAGAGACGGAGGGTGACAGAGGGATGTGATGAGAGGGAGAGGAACAAAAAAAAACAAACAAAACATTTCTCCCGTTGCACGGGAGTCCAAGAGGGAAAAAATATTCACAATAACACGGACGCCATAACTATTAGAGATCCCGTGTTGGCGTGCGTGAACGAGAGCTACGTTGGGGAGGGATGTGTGTGGGATTCTCTGCGAGCGGCACGCCTGGATGGCGCTTGCGCCTCTCTCATTCTGTTATATATATATATTTGCATGCATGTGTTTGCCCCCTGCGTTTGTCTTGGCATTTGTTCCACCAGGACGTATCGATGAATGGGGCCATTTGACAGTCTCACCCATATCACGCTTGGTGTGACAATGTGTTGACGTACCGCTGCCATGTGAGTACAGGCGGACCGGTTTGAGTTCGCGCGCTGCCTTGAATAAACACCGGCAGTAGTAAATTTGCAGAGCCGCCGACCTCCTTTGGCTTTATATCGGTTGAATAATCAATTGACTCGTCATTTCGTTTACTCTTTACAGTCTGCATTTGAGGCCGTCGGGTTTGCGTATGAAATGAACTCACTCACAAGAGAATACATTCAAATGAACCCATCCACCAACTGTGAGCGCCTGCGCGCTCATTTCTAATCCTTTTCGATTTTTCTTTGCGGGCTCACGCCTCATCCCTTGCGTAATGAATTTGGGCAAGAAGCTCTTAAGTCGTTCTTGGACATTAGCCGCACGGTGACTAAGTCTCAGGAATGCTTACGCGCGGCAAAAGGAGGCGGTCGAGTTTCCTAAATGAAAAGATTTTCCGCGTTTTTCCTAAATGAAAAGATTTTCGGCGTTTTTCCGCAACAACACAAAAAACCAGTCGACGCTGAGCACATCAATGCACTCGGCTCATTTCATACTTGAAAACCTCCACTCGTGCTTTTTTCTCCAGGGCCTGGTCTCCGCTTAGATTAGAAACTAATCGTTCACCGAGCAGTGCTCATCTGAGCTGGGATATGTTTGAAAAGAGACAGCGAGTCACAGTGTATTTATCGTGTGTGTGTATCCTGAGGTGACCTCTGTTCTCTCTCTCTCTCTCTCTCTCTCTGTATTATTGCTGGAGCCGGTTGGAGCCCATCTGGGTGTTTGGATTTGGTCGCTTCCGTCCGTGCCAACAACAATACTCCTTCCTCCTGTGGCTCGGCTTTTCTGCTGGCACCTCGCCGCGACTTCACTCTCACTTCGAGTCTTGACACCACACCCCGACCAATGACTTTTGGACCCGTGCTAACCGGGCCCTTTCGAGGTTTCAGTCGCCAGATTATGCGGTTCTCGGCTCTGCCTTCCCGAGAGCTGAGTCGTGCGGCTCATCGCGGCGCGTGAGCGGCCCGGACGGTACAAAGACCAAGAGGGAAAGAAAAACGTTGTCCCGCAACAAAAGCATTGAGTGTGACACCGGAGCCACGGGTCAGGCGGCGGACGAGTCCAGGCATCTGCCTTTAAGCGCCGCAGATCAAAAGCGGTGAGACCGGCCTTAACCCCAGCCTTTTCTAAAGCTGATTTAGTTCATCCACCAATTAGCTCACCTTTTCATCCCACAGACCAATGGCTGGGTGACGACCAGTCACAGCTTAGCGACACAAAGCCTGTCATGCCTTGAATTTCTCCATCTATTCCTTTAATCTTCCAAAAATAAAAACAAAAAAAAATCTGTCCGATTTCCAGCTAACCAGCCAGTGATTGTATCGCAATTGGTAGTGTCACAGTTTACGTAAAATGATGAGCATATTCACCGTGTGGTGTTTCTTCATTACATTAGAAGATTTAGGAAGTTTACACTCCAGCAGGAGAAGTCACTACGAAAACAAAGGACTTCTTGGTGCAACCATGAACGACAAAAACAAGTCATTTGTAGTTACACATGATCTGCTCCCATGCAACTAGCGAGGATGCTGACTTGCAGCTATCTGGCTGGAGCAGGCAAAGCTGACCACACAATCGACTACTTCCTTCTAAATAAAAAACCCCCAGACCCACCGGGCCGTGATCAGTTAATGAGAACCTTTGCACACCGCAATGTAAACAATTTGTGCACCGAAACTTTGCGCGTCGATGTCTGATTATGCACCGCTCGGACGGCGTGGGTGACGTGTGGGACGTGGTGTACCAAAACCCGTGCCAGCGGTCCTCCTGTGAACTACAGCGAAGACAATACTTCCACACAAAGGAGTCGAACAAAGTTTCTGCCTTTGAATCATGTATCCACAATTTGTAAAAACCACAAATGCGAAAACGTGCCCATCAGATATGGCAAAATACCTCGTTAAGAGATGCACAATTGTGTGCCAACCTTAAAAAAACAGTGCAGGAAGCGCTGGCTTCAACCATCTAATTCAACACTGATTGAGTTGAGCTACGTGGAGCCGGCCATGTTAATACAAAACAATACCTTATCGCCTTTGGCCTTTCCTGTTTTAAACAGCCGGTAAACATCTCCTTCGTTCAGCCAAGAAACTCCAAGAAAGACATGTTTATTGGTATGATTAGATTTAAGCTTTCAACGAACGTGTTATTCTAAAAATACTCCCTGTCGATGAGAAGAAAGTTATTTCTGAGTGGTGACACGTGGAGCACATTTGACAAGTCAAGTGTTCCACTGCACAGCAAATTCAGCTCTTGGCCCTCGGCTGGCCAATCGTCCTTTCACTCATCGGAGACGCGCTAACACAACATCGCGGCGCGCCGCCCTCCCACTTTTTTCCCACGACCGTCTGTCCTCAACAGTTGTCGCACACAGTTAGTGGGACAGATGCGTGTCTCTCACGGTGTCACTGCTGCGCCAACCCAACGACCCTGACTCACAAGTGAGCAGACAGGACCTCTCTATTTGCATTTATTTAAGGAGCTGGAGTTTACCTTGTAAAATTGCAGGACTGAATGCAATCCTATAATTACCATTGTCTATTTGCGCTGACTCTGTGTGTTTACTCAATGTCAGTGCTTGTTCTGTTTGCATCTTCTGTTTTGCACGGAAGAATTGCTGTAACGAGGACTTATTAAGCCTGTGCCTTTGTGTACTGTTACCCTATGATTAGTATTAGCAGCGGCTCGATGTTCAGGCACGTGGCAGCTGAAATCATTTACGGATCAACAGATCAAAGGTGTCATTCAGGTAAACAGGCACACAAAATTCAAAAAAGAATTTGGAGTTACCATGAAGCTGAGCTGGGCTAACCGAAAAACTACAATATTCTACCTCGTCATGTCGCGGGACACAGTTGTATAATCAAACACGTATTTCTGCGATGGTTGAATTCTGATTTGCGGTGCGCACGTCTACACGCAGGGTTTGAGGACACGGTGCATGGAACCGGTCCAACTTGGCAACGGTGGTTCTACCTGACCTGGGGCCCATATTGTAACAGCACAAATAGAAAATGTGCCATGAGCCAAATGGAGGAAAGCAGTGTGTGTGTGTGTGTGTGTGTGTGTGTGTGTGTGTGTGTGTGTGTGTGTGTGTCGTCCCATCAAAACAAACTTGGCTTCACAAAAGAAAAACAAAAAAAAAACGACGACGACGGAGGGAGTCAAACACCAACCACTGCTACGGAATGCGGCCGAATGCGCTGCACCTTCCCGTCCCAAACCCCTTCTGCCCATGCTGCCCTCCAACCGAAAGTTTTGACCTTGTTGTTGAAAATGTTGACTTGCTGACCTCCGCCGAGGTTAGCCTTGACCCCGGCACATGCCCCCGGCTCGGAGCAGATTGCATGCCGCGAATACCCGGAGCGCTGGTTGGCGTACGGAGCGAGGCGTGCCGGCAGCGCTCACGCGGGGCCCAGCGTCGGCAGCTGCGGCTAAAGCCGCTCGTTACGAGCCTGCCATACGTTCGCATACCCAACTGTCAGTGAGTGCGAAAGTGCACGGGGGAGCGACACAGATACGGGCGTAGCCCGCCACCCCTGTTCGTTTGCAGGTTTGTGTGTTCACCACGCAGGAAAAAAAAAAAAAAACGCGAGCAATGTGCTAGGCACGAGATTCTTCCTGAGACATGTGCGCGGGAGACGTGTTAGTTCACGTATCACGGTGATGGTTACCTTTTGAAAAACTCCGCTGACGCCACGCAAATGCGACCGTTCTCGACTGTTGGGGAAGGGTTGCGCAACTGCAGCGGATAAACGTGTCAGGCGCGCCCGCTGCACGCGCCGAAGTGGGAGCCCGATGTGTGTCCGCACACGTTTGCGCAGCGCACCCTGCTCGACGTGCTCCAGCCGCTGGAGATAAGGTCGGCGGCGTCTG
Organism: Colistium nudipinnis; assembly: GCA_016785305.1. NCBI lineage: Eukaryota > Metazoa > Chordata > Actinopteri > Pleuronectiformes > Rhombosoleidae > Colistium > Colistium nudipinnis. Next base: position 10,731 of record JAFBJU010001491.1, read on the forward strand.
CGCAACGTTAGCCGACAACGCCGATGGAGATACGGCGGCCTAATGAGGCAGCCGGTGCGGGGAGGAGAGTGACAGGTCGGCCCGTCGCTGCGAAGGGAAGTCTGGAGGAAAACAATGAGGGATGTTTCCTCGCCACTCAGGCCGTTATAATGTGGGCCGTGATAAGAGCAATAACAACCTCCCCTGCAATGCTGTGCTATTCTGGGAGCAATGGGCTCTGGAAAAACAGGATATCCCCCTTTGTTTGGGTTGCTTTTAGTTGTTTTGTGTGTGTGTGTGTGTGTGTGCGCGCGCCACTCCATTTTAATCTTCACCTCTCCCCGACCGTGCGTCTTACTTTCCCCCTTGCGCTCGTGTGGCAGATGTGTCGCATTTCGTTTTTTCTTTCACTTGCAGGTCGGGACAGGGTGGGTGAGTGGTTTGCAGGGGGTCACGCGCGAGGTCACAGCTGGCGCTCTCCGTGTTTACACAGTAACGCTGAGACAGTATTCGGAACGATCTCGGGAAAACACGAAACCGCACTACTATAGGTAAACAAACAAAGCCTTATTGAAGGCCAAACCTCGAAGGCCACGGCTGAGCCATGCTTAAAGAAAGACACAAAACAAGAGGAACACGGTACAAGCCGGAGTGCGAATTAAAGACGAGGGGATTCGGTACTGTGACACATTTGTTCACCCCCGTGCACGGGTAATAACCGTCTCTTTCATGGGGACATCAAATATAATGGAATTACAATGCATACCCCAACAAAACGGGTTTATGAGATTCCAAATTGCCCGCTTATTAATAGTCACGTGTCGATGCTGCATTCCTATCTGTTTTCAAGCAAACCCAAAGACATTCATGGCACCACTGTTATTTCCATCACAAAACAAAGACACCGGGGATTTGGTTTCAGCCCATTTTGAGGTTTCCTTGCAGTCATGTTTCGTTATGGGCGCATACATATATATCCTCTCCTATTCTGCTCACCTGCTCCTTTGTGCCCCCTCTCTGCGAGTTATCTATCGAGGAGGGAGGGCGGGAGGGAGGGAGCGCCGCACTAATCCACTCCACTCTCGTTAACATACGCTGGCAGAGTTTGCGCAGATTTGTTCGTCTCATCTTACACTGTCTCGCTGTTTTATTGTCAGCTTTGTAACGTAGAATCCTTCCCAGCTGAGATTTGGACCCGGTCAGGGACACGCAGCTGGTGCCCCCCAAATCCCAGAGTGTCGCACCCCCCCCGCCCCCCCTCTTCCCCCCTTCGTTCCTCTCAGCTGACACTGATGTTACAGCCGTTGTTATTTTTATTTGGGGCGTCAGCATCAAAGTTAAGGTGCTGCTTAAGCGTGAATCGTGAGCATCGTTTAGTGACAGTCTTATCGGTGAGCCGGGTGCACACTTAGCGCCATAACTTGGCGGAGAAGAATACGATGATGATTTGACGATGTCGTTTCTGGAACGGACGGGCTACTGATTGTTTTGCGCCCTTTTACTCTGCGTGTGTATCTGTGCGCGTGAGCGCGCATGCAACAGCAGCTGGATGTCATTACTCACGATCGTGTGCGCTCGGCACCAGCTCCCCTTTTGGCCCTTTGTGAGTGTGTGTGCGGAGCCAAACGCAGTTTCCCTTCGCTCTGCTGAGGCACCCAGAAGTTTAATGTGCGCTCCACAAACTGAAGCTCGGGCCAGAAAGGACAAGCTCCCCATCACTCAGTGTCCGGACGCTCCGTCGGTCCTGTTGTTTTCTCTCCGTAGGCCGGCGCGCTGGGACGCGGTGGTATCGTTCCGATTTGAAATGAAATCTGTCAAATCAGCTGTTTCTTAACCCTGCTATGCACTGAATATCCTGAGGAGGCGTAAATACAGAATTGCAACATTCCCACGTTTCTTTTTTATCCCCTGACCAACAAGATATTTAGTGCCACCAATGATGAACCAACTCGTAACGCTCATTGAACGGAAGTGGACGTTGATGTGCATTCATTCAATCGCTTTCCTCTTTTTAGGATTTGCTTGAGAGTCTGGTGAAGTCTGCACCCAATTTGGATGCAATTCTAACTCCACTCATTAGATGTGTTGTCCACGCTCAAACGAGTAGGCCGGCTGAAGTGCACAGGCAGAGCTGTCGCCCCCCCCCCCCCCCCCCCCCCCCCCCCCCCCCCCCCCCCCCCCGCCCGCCCGCCTGCCCTCGGCAGCGATGGAATCATTTGTGCCTCCGGAGCAGCTCTGTCTCCAAGAAACACTGGAAAAAATGATTTGCATGGTTCATTACACAGGGCTCAAGTCGCTGGATTATGATTCGCCGTCGACCGCATTCTTCAAAGGTCGCGTCACACAGAAATGATATGCTAATGAGCCGGTGCCCAGTGAAGGACCGTTGACTTCTCCTACCACCAGAGACATTTGTGCCATGAGCCTATTTGATGTCATTAGGTTTGCTATACTTTTCTCCTGCTGCCACTTACTTTTCTTCTGGGCTGCAGCCATGGTCTTCCAGATATAAACGGGTTCCTGCTCTGCTGGGCTGTATAGCCAGAGTATCATTCCAGACCAGAAAAAAGCAGCAGTGTGTGAATAATGTGAGACAGGAGTCTCAAAGGGGGCCTTTTAATCCTTCGAGAGGCTCACTGACCCCGCAGAGGAGCCATCTGGCTATTCTGTTATTTACAGAATGGATGAAGAGCTCAGGCTGGAAACGCCAAAGCGACAAAAACACAAATTCATTTCTGTAATGTGCTCCATCATTTTGGAACAGTGACCCTAACACCCAACACTACAGTCATCACGGCCGATATATATATCCACTTGACTGAAGTTTAGTTCAGCATCCGTGTGACACAGTCCATCGCACTCGGCGCTTTTAACATCGAGGGAAGGCCATTAGGTGCAAAAATCCAGATGCTGTTTCCTCCGGACGCGAGCCAAACCCCGACTCCTCTGAAACTAACCAGAACACACGGTGTGCCGTACGACTGTCGACGCCGGGGTCAGCGGTCGGACCAGCTCTCCTTTTCTTTTTTTTTCTTTTTTCTGGTAGCTTACAGCGGGTGGCTCGGACTCCCGGAGATCATAACGAGGATTTCCGAAAAAGGATGTCACATGGCTGTGGCCTACCGAGGTGGCTGGGGATAAACAACTAACGTGTCAGGTTTAATCTGAACCACGGGCACTTTGCTTGTGTTGCTCTTCGGAGTCAGGAGCGCGCCATTTAACTCTGTGGGTTACGCAGAGCGCTTGCCTCACACACTGAACCATAAATATGCACTTTTGAGTTTGGACAGAAGAAAGAAATCGATAAATGGAATTATTTCACCGAGCATCAGTTGAGGGCAAGTCGCAGTTTTGTGCGAATTCCTCCTGATTTTGAATTGCCGGCGATCTCAGCCACGTTTCGCGGCTCTACGTCTGGCCAGCGAACTCGGTCGGAGGAAGGAAGTCCCAACGCGCGGCCGCTTCCTTCCTCACCTTCGCCGAGTGGCTTGTCCCGCACGCGGAGAAAGGCCCTCGCGGCCGCCGCAGCTCACGTGCCGCGAGCTGAGGCCTGAGGGCGGTGGGGGTTGCATGTGAAGGAGTGCGAACAATGAGAGTCGCCGTCTTTCCTCCCCTCTGCTCCCTCCCTCTGTTTCTCTCGCCCTCCTCCTTTTTTTCTCCTAGAGAGGACACAGCTGGGGGAACTAGACTGCATGGTTGGTTCCCCCCCCCCCCCCCCCCCCCCCCCCCCCGTGCCCCCCCCCCCCCCTCCCCGTTGCCTGCGTCTGACGGTGTATAATTAAAGGTAAACGAGCGGGTAGCAAAAGTGTTCGACTTGCGTCGCAATCTCGTTGAACGAGATCCACGTCGCGGTGCTTTGTCAATGTGGCGGAATATTTTTCGAACCTCAGATAAACCCCGCACGTATTTCTGGTTCGGCTGGTTCGATGTGCCGATGAAAAACAACCCTATTATCCCTGTGGAAGTCAGGCGAGGTTATGTCACGAGGCCGTCTCTCACTCGGGGGGTCAGTGGGTTTACGCTCAGGTGGCGACAAGAAACCAACTGGGACCAAATGGATTTGGTTATGGGCCTGATTGTAAGGTTCTTACTGGTTATGCACGTTGTAACGATTACGGCGTTTGTTCTTTTGAAACGCCGCGCGCGAAGCGTATTAGATATTAAATGTCTTCTCTGGCTCCGGGGAGTCAAGCCTTCAGTCTCTGCTCTCTCTCTCTCTCTCTCTCTCTCTCTCTCTCTCGCTCACCCTCTTTCGGAGTTTTGGCAGGGGCGTTGGAAGCATGAGAAGCTTGCCAGAACAGGATCATGTAGCACTCATGTCTCTTAGCCTGTCGATTTGAATCTGTGCCATGTCAGAGTGCCAGGTCTAGGTCACAGTTTGTCAGAGGGGGTTGGGGGGGGGGGGGCTGGTAAAATTGGTAAAATCCGATGTGAGGGCCATTGTCTGACGGTCTCCGGAGGGGGTGTAGGTTTCTCTCGCGCTGATGCCGCTGATGGAGACGGAAAATCGGCGTCGCAGCCCGAGAGGCTGTCGAAGTGTCTCCCAAAGTCATGAGAGAAGACGTGACCAAATGGTCGCAAAAGAAATACATGTATAATTTGGCTGGAGACCGTCGAGAGTTTCCCCGCATATCCTTTTCTCTTATCTATGGTAGCTGAAGATGTGCTATATACACGTGAGCGTTTGTAAACCAACCAAAAAAAAAAGCCCAAACACACAAGACTCCCCCCTACCTCTAATCTCACCTCTGGGATCATTGACCCAAAAGAATGAGTGCTGATAAACTGATTTTATTGCTTTTGTTTTGCAGATGAGCCTGATCACGTGGTACGACAGTTCGGCTTTCTGACCACGCTGTAAATCATTATGGGGGGGGGCGGGGCGCCGGGGGGGGAAATCAGTCATGTCAATCATGCAAACCTCGTGTCCTTGATACAACACTATCCATTTATGCAAACACCACGGCGTCTGCATAACGTTTTTTTAAGCGCACGACACACCGAGAGAACAAAAAAGTCGTATCTACTCTCAGTTTATCACTTGCACTGGAAATCTGTTTATTACTCAGCACTGACACTGCGGCATTAACCGAAACAGGAGAGTTGACTTTCGTTGGAATAAACGAAACAAAGACACGGCGAAGCCACGGTTTGAGTAATGAATGCGGACGTCGGTGTGTCAGGGGTTGGTTGCCAAAGAAAACGTTATCATCTGCAGTAGTGGTTTGTCATGGAAAAATATGTGCCTGATTTATGATACTTTCCAAGCCCGTTAGTCATCAGATCCTCGAGTTTGGAGTCTGCGTTGGCTTTACGTTGTTTCTTTTTCAACGAGGCCGCGCTGGTCAACGCTGGAGAAACACCACCGACACCGACCGCGTCTAAACGGCAATAATTAGTTCTCATTTCCTGCCTGTCATGTTCCGTCCCAGGGAGCAGCTATATCGCGCCGCGTATGGCAAAAGAACGCTTTCCAAATCAAACGCACAGGGCACACGGCCAGGAACAAGCCGGGCGAACCCCGCGAACTGTCCCCTCGTTCATTTAAAGGGGCGGGTGCTTCGTCGTCCATTAAAATCCGAGGCCTCTCATGGAGCGTATAGAGCTGAGATAAGAGTGTGCGGGTGGAGCACATTGTTTCCAGCCCGTTCGCTGTGCTCTCCCTGGAGGCGGGCCATGCCAAAGGTTCCCCTTTTCGCAGGCCTGTCCTACTGGGCTTGTTTGGGGACATCTGCTGCCATGTCCAAATATTGTTTTTGGCCCGAGCAATCCGCTGGCTCGGCTACGGGAGAAAAGAGCCGGGGACTATTTTTACCGCAGCGGGATAGACTGTGTTAACATATAAAACAATGCCTTCACCCCCCCCCCCCTCGCTCCTCCAGCTGCAGAGCAGGGCAGTTAAACCCTGGAGACACGCACGACATCCACGCTGGATGTGCGGGTGTTCAGTGGGCAACAACTGTCTCTGTGACCTTTAACCTTTCCGGTTGCGACTGTTAATTTCTATTTATCGAGACATTGTGGCTTGAAATTGTGATGAAAACAATTTGCGTGTATGAAAAAAATACACACACACACACACACACCACCAAACTAATGCCTTGTCCCGCCAAAGAAAAAAAGATATTGTTTTTGTTCATATTTACGGTTTGTACAGTCAATACAAGGCCTTCTCCTCCCCTACGCCACCAGCCAACGTCGGGGGGCCCTGACGTTAAACACATGTACAGACGATAACAGAAATGATTTGACGACGAATGCACTCTCTCATCACCCATTGCACCGTTCAATCTCGCTCCCATATAGACACGTGATACTTTGGCTTGAGCAGCGTTCCCCTCCTTACTCCTCCCACACTCTTTATCCCTTTTTGTCGGCATACTCCCGCGTGGCCCAAAAGTCATTTTTCATATCCGTTCACCGTCTCTTTTTTTAAGTGTACAACGGACTTCTCGGACAGTTCAGGGCACTTCGGAAGGAAATTATAGCCGGGCTGAGTAATTGTAACAAAAACACAAGAAAGGAAAGGATCTGCGTTTTAAGGGGGGCGAAACCTGATGACCGGCGGCCCCTCACATCGCATTACAGCACCGGCAGACCTCTTCCGCTCCAGGTGGCAGCGCAGGAGAGCTGTGAGATATTTAAGAAGTCCATCAGATTTAAAAAATCACAGCAACGAGGGGAAATATTGATGGTCATAAGGAAGGGGCAAAATCAACAGAAAATGTTTCTGGGAGCTGTTTCGGGGGCTTGCGTACTCTGTTCGTTGCGTACTCCCCTCTTGCACGGTCTCTGCTGTCTCCTTATTTGTTTTTCTCTTACAAACAGCCTCACAGAGACAGAAATGTAATTGCCATTTATGCATGCAATTGAGCCCATATAACGCCAGTCCCCTCCATGAAAGTTCACCTGGCTCACACGCTGCGCGGCACTGAAGCCTGGGGATGACAGCATTTTAATCTGCTCCCTCAGACGTACCAGAACGGGCGAAGCCAAAACCGCAAATCTGCCGAGCAGACCCCCTCATCGTCAACGCCCTCGTAGTTCACCATTAATACCATGCATTTGAAGCTGCCGTGTGGTGCAGTGGTTAGTCAGTGGTTCCGCCCAAACCTGTTTGCTTACCTCTTACCTCACTGCTCTTGAACACAAAGATGTTTGGGGGGAAATGGCGTCGTCGCAAATCAGATGCGTCTCTAGAGTGACGTAGCGTGCGGCAACTCCTGTCACACTCCGTCTCAAGTGTCACGCGAGAGAAGCTGAGCTTCACGTGCTCCAAAATCGGTGCCGCGCCCCTCTGGCGACCTGAATAGTCCTCCAACACACCGTGTGGAGACAAAAAAGATATTGACACATGCAGCGGACAGTGACAAAAGAGCTCTTTCACCGTGCCTTTCATATGCTAATCTTCAGTACATGATGCGCATTTGATGGATTAAGTTGAAAAAATGTTGCCGTGTCAGGTACAACAAAGACAGGCCGAGGCCTCTTGTTTGTCTTCCAGTAAATCCAGCAGCCAGTGCCTTTGTTCCTGTCTCCCGCTCCATCACTTTCATTTGGGGGCTTAGGCTTTCTATAAATATCGCGTCCGTCTGCATGTACTGCTTGAGAGCGACACAGAAACCCAGCGGCGGTTTTTCGCTACCTGCGCACAATTCGTCTCCGTGAACCCACACACACACACACACACACACGATTGTTTTTTTCGGTCTCTGTCGGTGACTCAGCGGCTGGCCGTAGGGCCGGATGTTGTTACTACGCACTTCTCGCACAGTCGCGCACACATCACACAGGTACAGTGGCCGACACGCTGGGAGTCTGAGGCGATACCGGCCACCGCCTCGGGTTGTCCGGAAGTATCCGTGGTTTGCGCGCAGTGTCAACAAACACAATCACCACGGTGTGGCCCTCATCCAACGGCCAGACTGTCCTAAACACAACTCTCTGGGAAAGGGAAATATCGGAGATCGACTGTGGCCATCAGAGGGGGGGGGGGGAGGATATCAGACAAAGACGAGTGTGTCACTAGAAATGAAAGCAATAAAGTCGCAAATAGAACTTCAAAGCAGTCATGGTTTGCTGCCCCTTTATTATATCAAAAACTGAGGGGGGGATCAGATAAAGGACATCGGGGTGGCCGTGGTCAAGGCAGCTAGGATAAACTAACAGTGTGAACAGGATAGTTCCATCCAAAATAAAACCGGTGTAATGTCAGTATCAGCAGGAATTACCGTCAACAAAGCACCGTAGTTCACAGCCAACTCATTTATTAGTACAATTCCTAATGTCACTTTGCATGTAATCACCGACTGCCTTTTTCAACGTTACCTCATATCCCGGTTTTTGTTTTTTGTCTCGCCTTGCATTCCGTGTTCAACCTTTGACTGTAAGTTCATGAATAACGTAGCCGTCTCAATATGATCAGCGGTGTGATTGGATCGTGGCAGGGGGCCGCCGAGGGGGGCGCGAGTCTCCAAAATGGCTGCGAAGCTACACACCTGATGTGAGCCGGAGGACGAGACTTTAAAAGGACTCTCGAGCCACACCCCTGAAGTGGATCAGCAGAGCAGTCCGTTGGAGTTATGTTATGATAAATGCTATTAGCTTAATGAAGTCTAATTGTGGTGAGCAACGGTCCGTCTGGGGAGGAACCCTGGCTGCGTGAAAGTTTGCTTAATGTGGCTGTGTACCGCCTGCTGGCATTGTGTAGCACGTAAAATACATTATATCATTTCCCCCGAATCCCTGGAGACCGACATCGTGAGGGAAAGGGCTTGTTTGCTCTCCAGAGACCGTTTGGCTATCTGTCGCGGGCCCTTCACCTCTCATCTGTCTTTCATTAGACAGCAGTCACCACCATATAAATACCCACTTATCATCTCAGCAGTTAATCCTCCCCTGATACAGGCAGATGACAGAGACAATGGTGGACGCCCTCTGCACCGAGTCCGCCTGGAGGCATGTCTCGAACCCATAGGCTGTGTTTAACTTTTTATTACCCGAGGAGATGGATGGGCTGCTCCCCTCCCTTGTTTGGTGTGTGTGTGTGTGTGTGTGTGTGTGTGTGTGTGTGTGTGTGTGTTTGTACGAGGGGGTTGTGGGTTGTAAAGTGAAGGCAGCGTGGCTCAGTCTGAGTGGAGCCAGGTAACGCTGCAGCTCATTTACGGGAGCCTCTCTCCGAGAAAACCATGACTCACCGCATTTTTTTTTTTTTTTTTTGCGCATCGCAGCCTGCATGTTTTTGTTGTGATACAGTAACTTGCGGCCCTGCAGATTTTTTTTATTTTTATTTTTGTTTTAAAGGCTGCCATTGCATCTTTCAAGCATCTGCGTAGCTTTGTGCAAGTATCCTTGGACTAGAAAAGGGAATTGTTTTAACCCCGAGTTGCCAAATCCTTTTCCCATGAAAATCAGTTCAGACATGTTTTGCTATTTTTCTTCCAAGCCTTTTAAAATTTGATTTTTTATTTCGTTTTTTGCCCAACAAAGACAGTGAGTAGCACATACAAAAAAAGACTTGTGTTCAAGGGGGGGGGGGGAAAAGTGTTTCTAAAACTCTCGGCCTGGCAGGCCAAACTGTGAAATTGAGGTTGTATGGCTTTCATTTGAAGCTGTCTGATGCGGTTTAAATTTAGAAAATCTTCGAATAATATAACATAACTGGAAAATGCAATAAATAATCTCCACAGAGAAAAAAAAAAGCTTCACCGGGAAACAATGGCTGTTTTTCTTGCTCGTCCCTTGTTTACTATTCATTCCTGTCTGCCTATCCTAACAGCCAATACTCTGCTCAATATAAAAATGTATAATAATCACATTTACTTTGCGGTTATGCAACAAAGATATTGCAACACTATTTTTATCAGTGGGAGAGCATGTTGTACACCAGTCAGAAGGTTGGTGGCTCTCAGAATAGATAGAAGAGCTGAACGGGGGAGTGTGTGCGAAGTGGTCCTTAAGATAATAAGAATGGTTCTATGTCATGGCCATTTACCTTTTATTCTGTATGCTGAGCTTCTCTGTCCTCCAAAAATAACAGCTAGGTGTTTGGATGCAAGTCAGTTGCTGTAACATGGTCCACAGAGCAGAGACTCATCTATGTAGGGAAGTCAGGCTATTCCCCCGAGGCTCCCCTCAGCTGCAGCTGCACCGTCGTGTTTTTGACCCAACACCCGGCCTAAGTTTTACACCTGACATGTGCGCCCTTTGAAGGCGGCAGGACCCATTCTCTGTGGACGGGAAGTCCACTTCCTCCGGAGGAGGGAGCCACACCTATTGAAAGTCCATATTATTATATATATATATATATATTTGTTTAATCACATAAAATAACGGCCTATTCCTGCTTTTCATTGTTACATCGAAAAATACGTTTATTCACACCCACTCAACCCAAGGAGATGTTTAGGCATTCTACAGCCATAATGCAGTCAGACATGGAGCGTTTCCCGAGGCCTATATGCATCAATAAAAGTTGGATACAGATCTGTTCAGTGGTGGAGAAGCAGAGGTCACTGGAGGTCACTGGCTACGGTTAAGACAGATGCCGCCGACACACCTGACGCAGAAAGACGTGTTGACCCATTTCCCCCGATAGCTACCCTAATGCGCAGGAAGCTTTCAGCAGGTGATAATTGAAATGTCATCACCTCATCTCACGAGATTGTTGTGGGCACGAACCCGGGTCGAGAGTGTATCTCATAAACTCATTTCTTTTCTCCGTCGGAGTTTGTGCGGCAGCAGCGGCGCAGGACGCGCGAGAGGCATGAAACAACTGAACCAAGAAAACCAACACAAAGGCAATGGATGCAAAGTGAACCAAAAAAAAATGAAAAAAGAAAAGTCACGAGACTGAACTGGCTGGCTGCATCGCACGCTAAAGGGTTAACCTCCAGGGAAGGAGTAAACAAAAAAAAGAAAAAAAAAAAAAAAAGAAAAAGAGAGCCGGGGACTGCTCGGGCTGAGGCGTGACCCTGGAGATAGGCACCGGGCTATCATGAGGGCGTCTCCCTGAAGTGACTGGCCAGGAGAACACACAGTCCTTTGTCAGGGCCGTGTGTGAAAAACTGCTGAGCCAAGCAGGCCCTCCCTCCCTCCCTCCCTCACCACCCCACACGCCCCTGCCCCCTGACCATTTTCTCTCTCTCCCTGAAGACACACACAGACTCTCACACTCACTCACACACACACACACACACACACACACACACACACACACACACACACACACACACTGTGTCTGTATTTACCAGCAGCAGTCCCACGGGACGAGGCTCTCTCCCCCAGCTGGTGTGGGGTTAAAGAGGGGAAACACTGAGCCATTTTTGTCCGCCGTTACGTCTGGATATGTTAGCGTTGCATTCTGGGAGGCATTTTTTATGCTTTAATGCAACCTGCTTAGTTTCAAACAACCCAGATTTCCAGTTAAATGAACTCGAAGGACCAAACAACATCCCTCCCTGGCAAGTCCTCTCCAGCTCATTACAAGCGGGCTGTGTTTTTGGTCTGCCTGTTCCTTTACGCCGTGCCATTTTTGCCAAGAGCACAGGCAACAACCACGGAAGCCATCACAAACAACAAAACGGCCATGTTTTCTCTGTTCTTTTCACTCTAATTCATTTGCAGGCAAACCTCATTCAAATGTTTTACACAAATCGGGGATTCAAATCATTCTGAAATTAGAAATGAGAGTGAAAACACGGTAGCGTCAGCAGGTTCGGCGCAGTGCACTCGGCCGACTGGTGAGAACAATATTGGCCACTCTTCTTTAAAGAAACGTTACAAATAAAAAATTGTGTCCTCCACGTGCAAATACAGTGCGGGCAGCCTGTCTGCGAGTGGTTTGTGTTAAAGCGTCTTTAAACACACACCGACTCTCACCTTAACACGCTGTTTACAATAGCAGGGGAGAGAAAAAAAGAAAAAAAAAAGCACACATACTTTCTGTGTGAATAGTGTAAAGAGGGAATATGTCCCCGAGGTGACAGTTGTAACCGCTTTCCACACATTATAAAGTGAACTAAAATATGCTTTCTCTCGTTTTGTAAGGCCATGTGTGTCTCCACACACGCGCGCGCCCACACGCACGTGCGTGGAGTTTCCTTGCTGCCCCTGTCTACTACACAAAGCAGTTGCCTGGGGGAGAGGGCCCAAGAAACCCGGTGACAGAGAAGTGAATCACAGTTTATGTGAGGTTGCATCTTTCCCCTCTGGGGGTAAGAGCATGTTGGAAAAAAAAGAAGAAAAAGAGTAGTGCCGAGCCACCATCGTCGCCTCCAGGGCTTCTATTGTTCACGCGACGTTACGTTCTAGTGTCAGCGGGGTTAAATCGGTGCTCTCCAGAAGAAAAAAAAAAGGCTTTTATTCACTGAGGTGACTTTTGGGCAAATGAAATGGTCACGTGATCGCTCGTATCGCTGCCTATTCATCTGGAGGAGAAAAACAATCTGTTTACCTTGCGTGAGGATCCTGGTGTGTGTCCTCTGCCCCTCCCTCTCGCGTGTCTGTGTCTGTTCGGAGGAGCCGCGCCGCTCATTGCCCACACCTGGCCGTCATTAGGCAATCAATCCCCGCGCACCTGCTGCCCTTATATAAATCCCTCGCGACGGCACACCGTGAAGCACATTCTCACCGTATCGTGGGGTCATGGGAAACGCGTGAAACAGTGACTTTTTTTTTTTTTACCAAAAAAAGACGAGTCCGACGAACGCACGTTTCATCGACGCGGCCTCATCAAGAGGATGGCTGCAGGCAGAGTGGTGTGATTTACGATTCTGTTCTGAGTAATAAAAAAGATGCACAAGTCGCTTCAATTGTCCATAAAGATTTTAATGAAAAAAAACAGCAATGTACCCATTTAACAACAAAAGAAATTTAGAGAAATTGTAAGAGTTCGAGAGCCAAGCTCTTATGTACAGCATATTGCACTAGAAAAAAGAACAAACATCCCCCCGGCCCTCCTCCTCCTCCTCCTCCTCCCATCCCTCCATCGCGCCACGTCCTGCGCTATTTGAAAATCTGTGCAGCAGACACAGAGCGGTCCCAAAGATAACACAGACAATGCTTTCACAAAAAAAAAAAAAAAACTGCTACATCTGGACTGGGTCTCACTTCATTGAACACATGAATGTGAAATCCTTGAGACCACTCTGAATGTAAAGAAATCAACGTGAAGACGACAACGGACACCCCGCGCGCACGGCGTGGGAGTCCGAATATGAGTTCCATTGTTCAGCTTGTGTTATTATAAAGAAATATCGTGGTTTCCACTCCATTAAATTACATTCAAACCCCTTTAGGATACTTTTTTTTTTTTTTTCCAGGAATGTTGGACATGCATTTTTACGCCATTTACATATTATTGAAAAAAGCCCTTGCACTGAGAGTGACACAGCAGAATTGATAGTATCCAAAATGAAAAAAAATAAAAAATGCCACAACACTGGAAAAAAAAAAAGCAATCATAGAAAAGCAAAAAAAAGTCATGTTGTAGTTCTCTCTTTGTTACAAAAATGTATGTGAATTTTTTTTTTTATATATATATAAAGATTGTAACAATAGTTGTCAAATTCATGTCTAAATGTATAATAAAAAAACACCAAATCACAGCACTTGACAGTTAAGATGCACTCGTCCTTGGATATTTCGAGAAAAAAGTAAAAAAAAAAAAAAAAAAAAAGAAAAAAAGAAACGGTTTGAAGAAATTTGATATTAAAGACACTGAAGTGTTGACCGTAGAACCAATGTTTCACTCGAGGGAGGGCAGCAACGGTGGCCGGCACCCGCAGGCTCAGATCAGCACAACGCCGACACCGAGTGGCTGGTCGACCCGGCTCACATACAAATAATAATACTGGGCACCGCGGCGGCTCTTCATACATACCCCCCCCCCCCCCCCCCCCCCCCCCCCCCCCCCCGGCCCTACTAGATCGCGGGTAATAAAGCATAAAAACCCCCAAGACGGACGAAGCCCATCCGGCATATTACAGATGGTTCAAAGGTTTCATGAATCTAGGGGGGGCGGGGGGAGTTCAGCAACGGAGTAGAAAAGAGAGAGGTGCAAAATACATTACACAGGTAAAAAATATTGTTGTCGTTGTTGTTGTTGTTGTTTTGTTGTTGTTTTTTTACAGTGCACATTGGTTGCAAACCGTGGTTTCTGATTTTTTGAGAAGGCCCGAGAGTTGTCAACGGTTGAGCCTTGAGCGAGCGCGCCGCGCCGCCTGTGCCAACTCCGTGACCGCTGACTTTTGGGGGGGGTCGTGCCGAGTGTGGACGACGGTGACGCGGGCCGGGGCTGTTGTTCACAAAGGCACATTTTGTACATTTGATTGTCTGTTGTTCACACGTGACGTGGCAAAAAAAAAAAAGGGACTCACACCACTTTTTTGTGTGAGAACACACGAGGCACATGGCTTCAGTCCAACCTCCCCCCCCCCTCCCCCACACACACACACACACAGGCCTCGAATACACAACTGTATGCACATAAACAAAGGAGGAGAAGAAAAGAAAAAAAAAAAAAAAAAAGGACTGTACACACTGAGATAGCATCTATACAGTAGCACTGAGCAAATATACAAGAACAAATAAATTAGGAATAAATTATCTCAAAGAAAAAACTGTTCTCGCCAAGGACAGGGAGTAGTTAATGTGGTAAAGAGAGTGTGAAGCCTCGGACCGGAGACCGGCGCGCATCACAGTATCTGAACTGGCTCAGCGTTCAGCATTTGCAGGAAACAAACGTTTGGTTCAGCTTCTGACGTTGCTCAAGGACCAGCGCGGAGGACGTCGTGGCCCAGTTCAAATCTCAATTCGAAACTCACGAGGGGCCTTGGAAATCCTACACACTGGTCCATTGAAAGAAAATATTTGACAATCTTTGACGCGCTCCCGTGGCGATGTCGAGGGGAAACGTTTTCGGGAAAAGGTAACCAAGAAAAAGACGAGGAAAAAAGAAAGAAAAGGAAAAGAAGTCGAATGAAATGTTCTCGCCGGTTCAGCTCCGTCGACCACGTGAACCCTGAGGGACTACGAGTCCTCGCTCAAAGGCAGATTTGTGGCAAAACACAATCTCGGAACGAGTGACATTTTTTTTTTTTTTTAACATGGTTATTAACTACTCCCTGAAGAAACTATCAAGCGGAAAAAAAACAACAACAAACAAACCCATCAGTGTCTTCGAAAGTTCCTATCGTGAGTCTACCTCAAGAGTTGAAATAATGCGTACATCAAAAAAATCTTATTTATAAAGTCCAGAGACTTTCTCCTTGATAAACTTTACTGTAGGTTGAAAAACGATGGCCGTGTCGTTGCAAAATGCCAACATAGCAGGGTTAAGGTATAAACGTTTCTCCCTGTTGTGTCTCTGTGTGTTTTTAAATAGTTTTCTGAACTGTACAGAGGGTGTTTGTTTTTTTTTCACTAAGTTCTCAGTGAATGCACCACTGGCGGTGTGGTGAAAGAAAGCACTTGAATAAGAGGTTCAGCTCGGGAATATCTCATAAATGTGTTCAGTGTCTGGGACATTTACACCTGAAGTGATGTCAAATAAAACGGTCGCCGCAACTCAGTCGCTAGCGGGTGTTTGTAGCGACGCCTACCCCACCAGCCACATTTTGGGGGGAAATGCCCTTCAACGGATGTCAGTTGGAGTGCAAATGCAGCCAATCCCTCAGGCGGCTTGAATATGGCTCACCCCTAAGCATGCTGGTCAATGCCGTCTCCCCTCGCTGGCGACCCGCGGAGGGGCGAAAAATGTACGATTGTCCACTCAGCCAGAGAGAGGCTTCGGGAACGGGAGGGAACGCATCCGCACTCTGATGGAGTCCCCCGGTCCCCGCGATTGTAACCCCACACATGAGATTGGTGCGACTTTGTGCTTATTTGGTTTCGACAGTCACTGCCCATTTTGGAAAGAGCAAGCGCGCGCTCCTGACGGGCGATTGATTGACAAGTTTCGAAAAAGAGTGATCACGATTGAAGTTACGCCTGCGCCTAAATTCAAGTATACATTGATGAAATCCTTTGAATCAACAGTGGGTCAGCGATCCCGAGTGGTGCTGGAGATGGAGAGGCTGATGGATGACGCCAGTTCAAAGACACGGGTCGATATGGTGTCCCTACGTCTGCGGAGGAAGAACGCGCACCTGAACTGACGGACAGTGCAACACCAGTGTGTAAAAACTGCCACAATGTCACACAACGACCTTTTTTCTTTTTCTTTTTTTTTTACCCATTTTTTGCCAGCGTGGAACAGGAAATGATAAGTACAGGGCTGCTTTTTTTGTTTCTTTCGGAGAATAAATTGGAAATGTGCCTCGAGTCCTCAAGGTTTGGAGTCAGTGACGTGCGGCGCAGAAATGTCCACGTTCCATAGTGTCTCGCCGAAAGAAAAAAAAAACAAAAACCAAAAAAAAAATGTTGGCCTAATCTGAAAATGTCTGAAATCTTTCGCGGGATATCCTTGGTGTTTGAAAGAGGATGCACTGTGGCAGGAGAGAATAAGGCATTCCCTGGACTGGTGAAGGTTCTTCAAGACTTCTCGAATTACCAAATAAAAAGAAGCAGTTTACTGTACAAAATAGGTCATCTTACAAATATTTCGAAAATATCTCTTCAAACACAATGGCTTCTTCTCGGGGAGGCGGGGGCGGGGGGGCGGGGGGGGGGGGGGGAACAAAGAGAAAAAACAAAAAAAATGTACTCAGTCTCCGTCCAGCGGTGACCGTTGTTTTCTTCATCTCATCTTCGTTTTTCAATTCGAAAACAAAAAAGTCCAAACCCGTGTTCCATCATACAGTGCCATCTCTAAAAGTCTGGTCCCTTGCGTCTCTGCCGAGGGGGGGGGGGGGGGGGGGAGAAAAAAAAAGGCCGGGGGGCAGGGGTGGGCGGGGCCCCCCTCCCCCTCTCCCCCCCCCCCGCCTTCTTCTCGGGGAGGCGGGGGCGGGGGGGCGGGGGGGGGCGGGGGAACAAAGAGAAAAAGCAAACGAGCGGGGGGGGGCGGGGGAACAAAGAGAAAAAACAAAAAAAATTTACTCAGTCTCCGTCCAGCGGTGACCGTTGTTTTCTTCATCTCATCTTCATTTTTCAATTCGAAAACAAAAAAGTCCAAACCCGTGTTCCATCATACAGTGCCATCTCTAAAAGTCTGGTCCCTTGCGTCTCTGCCGAGGGGGGGGGGGGGGTGGGGATAAACAAAGGGGGGGGGGGGGGGGGGGGGGGGGGGGGGGATAAACAAAGGGCCGGGGTCAAAGGTCGGCAGGACGTCCCTTCATCTCTGCTCTCCTCGCAGCCGGGGCACGGCGGCCTCTCGGGGAAACAGAAAGCCGAACAGGGCCATGGTGAGCCGCATCCAGACGGGCAGGTTCTGCCTCTGGTGTCTCACCAACTATGAGAAGGAGAGAAAGAGAACACTTAAAACACGTCCGAGCGATCGATTTTTCGCATTCAAAAAAAATAAAATAAAATAAAAAATCACCCCACGCGGCCTGATTTTGGCGCGTCATGTGGAGCCTTGTGAACCGTAGTAAACCCTCGTGAGAATAAGCCCTATGACTAAGGAAGGCCGAATGTTTCCACAACATCGGCTCGTGTCGGGCAAAACACGCCGGCCACACGCACATCCTGCACCCATCCCTATGCAGGATTCGCTTCCAGACACACACACTATGATAATAAATAGAAATATAAACAGAAAGAGACGGGAGCTCATCCCGACAAACGCGTCCCCACCCCCACCCGCCCCCCTGGGGTCCGAGGCGCTCCCTCTCTCTTTCAGGGAACACGCCGCCTGTTTCATCACAAGTCAGCTCGAACAATCGCGGAGGAAAGCCAAAGGGGCCTCCCGCCCGCCGCGCAGCCTCGTCCCCGCTCTGTCGTTCTCCATCAGGCTGTCTGACCCTGGTGGTCCACTGACAGATGAAGAGCCCCCCCCCCCCCCCCCCCCCCCCCCCCCCCCCCCCCCCCCCCCCCCCCCTCCACTGACAGATGAAGAGCCCCCCCCGCGCCCCCCCCACCCCTTCCTCCTCCTCTTCCTCAGCCCCGTCGGAGATATTGCAGCCTGTTGCATAAGCACTCCTGCTCCCATCTCTCTCTCCCTCCTTTTCCCCCTGCTCTCTCCATCGGGCAGCCGTGCAATCGGCGGAGTGTGCCGCGGGCTGTTTGATGCGGAGCTAGCACGCTGAACTGAACTGAACCAGCACCGCTAAATGTTACCATAACTGTCCTTAATTGCCCTAATTCTACACCGCTGAGCTTATTCTAACAGTGCGCTGGTTCGTTTCACATTGGGCTCATATACCCGCCTAGGTAGTGGAGAATGGTGTGAGTGGCCATGTAAACATGTTATGCCTCTAATGCATTTACAAAAACTGAGACTGGGCACTTTTAACTTCCTGTTTTTTTTCTTTTTGCAAAAGAAGACGAAAAGTGATGCTTAAGACAAAAAAAAAAACACAAAACAAAACGGAGTGCTTCACAAAAAATCCCACAAATGAGCCCACATCTATTATTAGACATCTATGAGCTTCTGCTTGGAGAGACAAGTGAAAATAATTCTAACAATAGCAGCAATACACAGACACAACTGGATTTCATGAAGAATCTCTCGTGAATATTCTCCCTTTGGAATATTCCCAAAGCGGCACCCAGCAGCCAATATATATATATTTTTTTAGTTTTTGTTTTCTTCCTTCCTTTCTCTTATCTCTGCCACAGAGTTGCACACGCGAACCCTAGACAGACGGGCAAAGACGACGCGGGCGCACACACCGAGCCACTCGACGGGGCAACCGAGGTATCGCGGGTAGCCGTCACGTTACTGGCTGCGTCCATAAGTGTGTGTGAGTCAGTGTCTATTTTTAGACGAGCGTATAAACAACCGCCGCAAGTCTACCCGGACGCGCTGCTCGCGCCCCTCTCACCGGCTCCTCCTCCAACTCTGTCCAAGTCTTGGTCAAGAGCTACAATCACACACCACTTTTTTTTTGCATTATTTGTCCCACTCCTTACATCTCTTTTACATTGAGTGTCTTCTTCTTCTCCTCTACTATCCCGGCAGCTACAAAAACAAAACGCATCGACCGCACCTTGTGGCCGACATAGACCCCCTGGCAAAACAGTCACAGCTGCAGAGAAGAAATTTGATCTCCCCTGCCAGTATGTGTGTACTTATTAACCGAGACCCATTTGGCAGGCTCACTGCTCTTGAAATTAAAACAAATCGGTGCGTGACATGTTAATAATCACACCATAGGAGCAAATATGCTGTCTATATTTTTACATATTCGCAGTTGCGTGCACATCTTCAAATCCCTTCATCTCATATCTCAAATTGTTTCTTCCTCCGAGTGGCGTGTCGAGTCGGAAGAAAGTTTTTGAAGATGATTAAAAGAGAAATCTTTTTTTTTGGTAAGAGCCCAGGAAACAAACAGAGGGGAGGAATGAGCGATCTATTTCCAAAAAACATTAGGAGAACAATCAGAGATACCCCAATATTCCTGTTGTGTTCAGTGTCAGTACGACTGTGGCACACTTGTCTTCAACTCTCGGCCCACACCGAGGCACTGCTTCAGCGTTAAAGAGGGCAAAGAAGGCTCCCCGACTACAATCACAAACTAAGGATGAATATTTAAACACTCAGCTCGAGCGAGATTGCCCCACTGGAGAATAAAATGAGTTGTGTATATAATTATTCTTAGGCCCACTATTCCGTATGAGACAAAAGTGAAACGCCAACTTAACCGAGCCTTATTAGTGGAATGGGATTTCTCCTTCAGCGAGGCCAAGAAACTGGTTGAATCAGTGCACACGCTATTTCTATCCGGTGTGGCTCGTGCCCAAATCCAGCTGGCAAAATGTTCATTTTTGCCCCCCCCACCGAGACTGAGCCATAAATTGGCACAAGGTGGCTTGGATTCGTGCCTCAAATCATAGAAACGCTGATACGCGGCAAAAAATTCTCGCATCGCCTCGCACACACGGACACAAAGAAAAAAGTTCCGTTTGGGGCCTAATACTCCACTTGACCCGGTGCACCTCGCTTAAATGGTGATGGCCCACGTAAAGAGCTCGGGAGTCTTACCAGTTCGACGTGGTCCTGCTGGAACTTGTCTCCGATCTCCCGGAGTTTGCGGCCGATTTGCGCCTCCACGCTCAGCCCCGCCCGCTCCTCCGCCCTCTCTGCCATCCTTCCGTCCGCCTCCCCTCTGCCCTCGTCCTCCTCTTCGCTCTCTCCCCGGTCCTCCATGGGCTCAAAATGAGCGGGCATATGTGAACGTAATCCAGCGCGTCCTAAAAAGAGGAAATCAGAAATAAAAAAAAAAGACTTTGAGGCCCGGGGCTTCGTCTGAAACACGGTGTCTGATCCAACGTGGTTGAAATGAGGTGTACACAAACACGAAAAAAGAGGGAGGAAAAAGTGTCGGCAGGGTATTTGGTCACACCTCATGAAATCAACATCGTCCTCTGTGAACTGGCTTCTCGCTGCAGTACGTGTCACCTGGTTTACTCAAAGCCTCCGGCGTGAAAACAATTGTTTTATGAGCCGTGTCATGTGTTGTGTCATTCGTGTGCGAAGGATGCCTCGTCGCTCTGCCCCACAGAGGGCCACAGTATGTCTACCACTGTGTGCCCGGGGAAAAGAAACGGGCACGGAGCCAAGTGCATGACACCCATTACTGGGCAGATTACAATGAGTGACACGGTGATAACAGCCAGTGGTGTTTGTGCATCGGTGGCTTTTAAAACCCAGAACAACATGTACCCCCGCACACAGCCGCAGTGCTCCGCCTCTGCGTTTTGTTCAAATTCAATTAGGGTGATGTCACACTTATTTCATGGGAAAAACGATATGGGATGAAAAGCGATGGACATCAGCGCGGCGGCTATGTTTGTATGAGAGAATTGTCCGTTTTTTTTTTTGGTTTGTTTTTTCTAGGAACGCACATTTTAGGACGCAGAATGGCGAGGACGAGACGACATGAGTCACATGTGGGTCCGTTTCTGTGGAAATACATTGTTGCTCAGGTTTAAGGGATTCCTGTTATGCTACGAGGGAATCTCCCAGTTCCAGGGAAAATGTACTCATAGGCATCTCATATTAGCCTTACATTTCTTCTGACAATATTCAGAGAATTGTTTGCTTTTTGTTTGTTTATTTGTATGTTGCCGCTTGGGGGACAGCTCTCAATGGGCAACAACTTCTAGAACAAAGGGGATGACTCATAGTTTGAGGTGACACGGCATGTACATCTCATAATGCCGTCGAATCCATCTCTAAATCCTTAAGCCCAGATCACTGCAGCGGGGTCAGTGTGTCTCATCCCTCCTTACCGTGGAAGGGCACGCGAGGCTGCCAGTGCAGGCTGCAGGGCAGAGTGCTGACGCCGATGCCGCCGTTGTTGTTGTTGTTGTGGGTCTGCGACGTGCGCACGCCGGCGGTGGCGGCAGCGAGGGCCTGTCCGGCCGCCATCGGCGCGGCTCCGTCTTCGTATTTGGCCTCCGCGAAGGACGTTCCCCAGAGCTGCGAGATGGGCTGTGACATGTCCTCCTCCTCATCATCCATCCGACGCCTCAGCGGTAAACTCCCTGGAGAGGAGAGAGGGGACACGAGAAGTTAGGCTTTAGATTCAGATGACAAGTGTGTGCGTGCGTGCGTGTGTTATGAAGTCACTATAAATATTGTGTCTGATCCATATGTACTGGGGGGAAAAAAATCATCTGGTTATCAGTGTATACCTTGGCAGATGGAAAGTGATCTCAGCACATTTTACATTAAATGTAAATAAATCATGAGTCATTCAGATGCTCACTTGGAGGCTTATGTTGTGTGAGGGAAGGCTGAAAACAAACAAAAAAAGCATGAATCAGCTCAGAAGCGCAGATGGATATGACTAGCCATGGATGTACGGAAGAAGAAGAAAATACCACCGGCCAGATGTAGCAACGGCCATCATCATCGTAACTCTCCGACAGCTGATTTTGCAAAGTTGGTCGTGGCCAAATGGAAATTGGGTGCTGAAAGATCGACCATGGAGGCTTTTTTCAGTTTTTTTTACTTAGAATGACCTTAATCTATAACAGAGTGCCACAGGGCACTGTGCTGTTCCCTCTATTCACCACACTATCACTGGATAGTTGCTGTCAGCTCTGTCAACACACAGGCACACACACAACCACCCACGCACACTCACACAATAAGCAGCAGGTGGTGCGTGAGTGGAACCTCAGTGAAACCAAAGTTCTGGCTAGACAGTCATGTGCCGCGTGCTGCAGCCGTTTTACGAGGGAGACGACGAGTTTCACTCCATCCTCAACTGTGCCGGCTGAAAGCAAACAATCGCGCCCGCTTCCTCGTTGGTGCCGTGCCACCATCTGCACTACTGTTACATTTTTTTTTTGTTTTTTTTCGTAGAGGGTGTATATCTTTTCCTTTAATTGTGTAAGCGGAGACAATTGGTCTGCGCTGCTGACTGGCAAATGCATAAGTTGAAACTGGATACACTGGTATTGTGTTTACTGAGAGAGGCGGCCCCGTTGTGTAACAGTGAAACTGTCTCTTTGGATGATGTCATTTAATCAGGAGTCAAAGGAGGGAACAACATGTTGGACCATTGTGGAAAAAAACACTGTTTGACTGGCAAGGCCGTGTTATAGGCATGATGGTGTCTTTAAATCAGACTGTTTACTATTGGTAAATACAGAATACATTATGGATACCAGAGTCCACTGGGCTCCATCGGTCTTTTGGGTAATTAGAATTGAAATTGATCAACTCTGCCAAGTAATTGTGTATGACTGAAAACCAGCACCGCCCTACTTTGTATATACAGTAAGTTCGCCCCAAGGCAAGTTTAGTAATTGATTCATTAATACCCTCCATGCAGTGCAACTGTGCAGCGAGTTTCACTGAGATCAAATGTGCAGCTGTGTTGTCCTGTCCAGACTTTCCGGTGGCGGTCAACAGAGGACTGGCAAGATTACCTCGGTGTCAGAAAAAAAAAATAAAAAAGACTCACTTAGGCAGGCGCGCGCCTAAGTGAGTGTGCACAAGCACACACACGCACACACACACACACACACACACACACACACTGCCTGGGGCTGCAGGGAGACCTGGCAGGCAGCACGCAGTGGCTCCCTCTGCTGCACCATCTGTGCACCAGGCTCCCCTCCATCACCCCGTCGCTCCATCCCTCCGTCCATCCGCCGCCCGGGCTGCTGCTGGGGGGTGCACACTAGGTGAGCTCATTGTCTCCATGTTAACTGGCAACACGCACCCTGTGGGTGGCAGCGTGCCAGTGGCCATCCTCCACTAAAGTCGCACGCAGTCCTACTTTTCCTATCACTGTCGGAGGACGAGCGTCAATCCACGGCGTATTGTTTGTTTTTTTTTCTATTTGTAAGCAAATTATTATTATTTTTTTGAAATGGCAAAAAGCAAAATTGCAATCAAAGCACACGAATAAGACGCAGCAGGTTCATTTTAAGCCGGTTGTTTCCAGTTATTAACGTGAGACTGCCGGACCAGCGCCGGAGCCACGCTGCATCTTTTACCCGCATCAGCAGCACAATGCCCCGGGCAGCGGAGCGCGTAAACACCGCGGACGCGGCTGGAGCGCAGCGACGGCTCCAGACCACACGCGGACACACAACAATAACAACAAACAATAACACATAAAACAAGTTGTGTTGTAGACATATTTAACACACTGCTGCGGCACACTTACAACACAAAAATACTCTCACCTCACTTGGCCCGTCAACTCTTCCCCAAAACAACAGCAAAGTCAACACGTCCTTTGCGTAAAATATACTGAGCACACGTCCTTTCAGTTAAACTACGTCCACTGGCTGCGATTGAGTGCAATGAATAAAAAAAATAAAAATAAAAAAAAAAAAAATACAAAACCCACGATAGTGTCTCAAACAATGAGAAAACAACAACCGGATGGACTTTGTCCTGAAGATAAAGGCCTCTGTGGACACTGGAGACGAAGCCAACCTTCACGCGCCATATGAGAGCATCCCGTCTCTGTCAGGACATGTCCGAGCGCCCCGCGAACACACACACACTCACACACTCACTCACACACTCACACATGTGAGGGACAAAGTGCCACAAACTCCGATCCCTCTGTGTGTGCGCGCGTGTGTGTGAAACGAGGACACGCACTCACCGCCAGTGAACGCTCCCGTTGTGATAGGTGGTATCTTGAAAACCCGCGGGCACCGTGTTACCTCCGGACTGTGGCGGAGCGACGTGTGTCCGTCTGCGCATCACACACACTCATGAATGTTTGCTGAGTGTGTGCAGCGGGGTTGTTGTTTTTCCCCCTTCTGTCACAGCGCTCCGCCCCCTCCAGCGCCGGACCCGCCCCTCCTCCACCTCACACACACACGGTTGTTATGCAAATACGGCACAGCCAAACGATACCAAAGGCACACGTTGCTCATAGAAAGTCATGCATTTGACCCGATCATTCACTATTCAGGTACATTTCTCTCACCAAGGGGGAACAACAGCACTGTAATGATACTGATTTCAAATAAGAATAATATAATCCCATTCAATCAATGGTAATTAACAGTAGCAAACACTCAACACACGATTTCATTATATTGGATTATTTTAACTGGTGCTGTGTGGGTGTGTGTGTGCCACAAGCTGATCAAGGTGGTGCTGGTTTTAAATGTTTTTATTTAACAAGGCATGGTACAAGTTCATGTAATGTTTTCTGTGCAAAAGCTTCATTCGCAGGGGCCCAGCTCAACCTACCGAGTAATCAGTTCAATATTTTACTGTTAAATCTGGGTAATACCAAATGTTGATGCTCAAGTACAGTGCAAGTGTCTTTAATTGGATCCTGGTGTGAAATAACTGAGTTAGAAACACTGCAAATGGGTTGATTTCATCTTTTGCTAATATATACATTATTAGCCTCCATGTTGTTGTACTATATAT
>JAFBJU010001491.1:35689-56143 GCA_016785305.1 Colistium nudipinnis
CTGTATTGTTGTTGAGGGGAAGAAAAAAAAAATAACGTTGCTGGCCCTTTAAGAGGACAGTCCTCCTCCGCGACCATAAGCTGGTGACAGGCGCTGGGCCAATCGGCTGCTTTGTTATGGTCCCGCCTTCTGCTGGGTGTATGTTGACACGTGGAGGGGGAAAAAAATCACACAAGCCCACATCTGACATGTGACTGCTCCTGCTCAGCTCAGCTGATTGGGAGCCGCTGCAGATAGAGTGAGAGCACCCATCCAATTACCGGCTGGTTGGGAGGATGAGTAGGTTGGATGTCAAGGCAACAAACAGATTCACACATGTCATGGACACAAATGCATGTTAGTATAACATTATAGCATGACACTACATGCACCCTAACATAGCATAGCATAGCATAGCATAACGTAGCACAACATAGCACAACATCATTTCAATTCGTCTATGGTTACTTATATATAGGTTTATTTCTGTTGGTTATAGGCTCAAGCATGATGCGCTGCGATTACTGTTTTTGTTTTTGCTCTTTTGTTTGTGTTGTGCATTTTTTATTTGCATATTTAGTTGTTTTTTCACCCTATAACTGTAGCTGCTATGAAACCTCAATTTCCCTACGGCGTTCAATAAAGGTTCATCAAATCAAATCGAATCTAATAACATATATCATACCATAGCACAACATAACAAAACATGAATCACCAAATATTCCAGCATAGCACAATATATATATAAACATATTATTTATTATTATTTTGACATGTCACAGAAGGACATAATATAGCATAACATATAACATGACATAGCAGAGTATAACATATAACATGATGGGACATGTTTTGCAGCATAATATAGAATAGTGTTGCATGTAACAACAACATAACACTACACTACACATAACATAACATAATAGCAGGAAATGGATGTCCTCAAACGCACTAGGGTTTAAGATCGTATTCATATCAGAGCTATAGTGAGTTCAGCTCGGCCCCTGAGGGCCCCCATTGTTAAAGGCGGTATCCTCTGATGAATCTGCAGTGACAGTGGAATAAACAGCAGTCGAGGCTGGTGACCCCTCTGCAGGGTGAGGGCACGCCTACGCATGGCATCGCTCAAAAGAGGAAGGGAAAAAAAAGAGAGAAGAAAAGGGTTATTGAGTGCAAAACAGACCAGGCGAGAAAAGTGAGACCATTTGATCCACGGAGAGTGAGTCAGATCATGCGTTGTGCGTGCAGCGGCGTTGGTCAGCCTGCGCAGGATGTTGTGCTTTCACACTGTCCCTCTCCTTTGTTGTCCAGCTGCTGCCGTGTGATTTTCTCAACTTTACCCAAAATTCCCCGGGCAAACTTTAAAGGGCCAGATCGGCAAACAACCCCCCGCGCCGGCCTGGTTAAGCTGCAGCTTGACAGATCCACCCCCCCCCCTCCCCTCCCATCCACACCAACCCCCCCTCCACAGGCAGCGAGAGGGACCCCGCCCAAAATTTGGAGGAAGAGATCATTTGGTGGATGTTTTTGCTCGCTCTCCCTCACTCCCTTTTTTTTTTTGTTTTTCTTTGGGGGGGTAGTGGGGGGGAGGTGCTGTGCTGTAAACCCCTAATAAAGCTCATCAGTTGCCAGTGAGTGGACACCGAAGCGGCAGATTGCACGGATGGAAAAACAACCAAAATAACTCCGTTTCAGTGGATTGGTCTGAATAAGTCCACTCTTATTGGCTGCAGCCGTGCAAATACAAAATGTTTGCCAGCAAATGCATGTCAAACGTCTTCTGCACTCAAATTGCATTATGGAGTCAAAATGTGAATTTAGACCCCACGGAAGGGACGCTTATGCAAATAATATCGACTGGACCTGAGTCGGGGGTTATGCGGGCCATAATGGCAGAGTGAAGTGTCAACAACAACAAATAAGTAGCTCACCAATTTAGATGAACCCAATTGGCACGATGGCATATAATAACTGTTGCTATTGTTGCTGTTGTGTACAGATGTTTCGACAGCGAGAACAGGATTTGAAGGACAGCGCCGCGTGAATAATGACTAATAAATACCTCATCATTAAAAGCGCCTTTTGAAGAAGATAGCTGGGAGGCTGAAAAAAATCCCCACTGGAATTTCAAAGTGAAAAAAAAAAAACATCCGTTTTTTTACAGTTTGATGTGGTATTCAGGCATTTACAGCTACTTTTCCGAGGTGGAACCTTTCAACAATTAATTAGTCCACGGCGTGATGCTTTCGATAAACACAGACATAAAAAAATGGGTCTGACTCGAAGTAGTTTATCGCGGGTTTTTTTTTTTTTCTCCCCTGGGTTCCCTTTATCAATAAGTAATTAGCGCTCACCAACAATAGCTCCAGGAATAGAGCATTTCAGGTTTCAGTAATCCCATTGCATTGTTGTCTTTTTTTACGTCAGCTTCAGTCTGGTGAAGTCTCAAACTACGTTTGTGTGGCAAATTGGATTTTTTTTCTTTTTTTCACCTTAACATGATGCGCTGTCAATGCAAGACAGAAACACCAACACCGTGCATTGCGCAATCTCCTCCACTGTTTTCAGTCACTTTCTGTCTCTCCCTTTGAAGTGCACTGCTTCCACCGCCTTTCAAGAGGGAAAACAGCTCTTGTGTTGTGTGCTGAACTCAGAACTTGTCACCTAAACTGAAACTCCCAGTACCTCTAATGTGTCAGATGCGGGAGCGCGTCACAGCCCATTTTATATCTGAGCAATTTTCCCACCCGCCAGACACTCACAAATTCTCCACAGTGAGTTATTTCTGACTATGTGCTGCCAGCGGAGGTGATGAGCCTCTGGATTGTTGACATTTTTTCAAAGTTCACCGCATAATAACACAATTTGCTTTGTGGCTTTTTCCCTAATGGTGCCTGACGTCCAGACGCTTTGTCTTCAATCTTCAATCCGTTTCCACACCCAAACAGCTCCGTCAATGTTTGCGCTTGTAGCGCGCGCATCCCAATTTTTTTCACGCTTTTTTGATCTCCCCGCCGTTTCATCATCTCCCTAAATCCCTCTTTTAGGTGCTCGTTTCTCGCAGAAATCGAAATCAGGTGACAGTGATACAATATAAAAATTTTTTATTTTTTTTTAAAGCTCACTGGAAACCTCTGTCTGTCTCCGCCCGTCCTCCTGCCAGTTCTGTCAACACTTCTTGATTTCAACCACAGGTACGGCCGCGGCTCAGCCAGTGAACGCGGCTCTCCCAGGGTTCATCCAAAGGTAACACGTTTGAAGCCCAGAGCCACCCGAGGGAACCGCTTCCCTTACGATTGTGGGTGTTTTGACACCACTTTAATGCCAAGGTTTTGAACGTAATCCACACCGAAAACAATAACTGGCATGTTTTTCGTTGAAGGGGTTGGGTTTGAATGAATTTGCTATAGTGCGTCTGCGGGGTTTTGTTGTCGTGTGTTTGCGGCGGTGCTGGCGGGTTGCCGTAAATGAGCACTTGATGAATACAGAGCAGCCGTGGCAGCAGCAGCAGCAGCAGCTCCGGTGGTAAACAAACGCGTGTCAGTCAGACCGGCATTCATAACCCCTCGAGTCGGAAGAATAAAGCATGTCTCTTTTTAAATGGAAACAGCGGTTCGGCTCTCCTCTGGACTGGCTCCGGCAAACCAACGATGGCCAGATGGTTCGACCAATCACCGGCTAAGTGTCTGCCTAACGTTTTCCAAAGCGCTTGTGATCAAGCCTTCCCAGATGGTTACCTATGACTAACCATCTGGTGCATCGGGGTCAGCCGACCCGATGACACCTGCGCGGCGTCCCCAAAACAACTCGTTGATTTAATTTGTAGGTGTCCTTCCATGTGCTCAAAGCCCGCAGATTAGGAAGGCGCCGACAATCGTCCAGCGCCGCCACTTCTGTTTGTTTTACGCCATTTTGCTCTATGTTTGTCCGCCGCAGCACAGTGGCAAACAATCACGTCTCATTGTCGGCCCGGTTTGTTGCTGTTGAATGTGTCGTCGTTTTGTGCCTTTTTTTGTGTTTGTTTTTCATCAACTGTGAAGGGATTTTACAAACCATTCGTTGTGTTCTGTTGCGTAACCACATGGACGTTGCACATGTCCAAATGATCGCGTCAGAGGAAATCAGAGTTACTTGCTGCTGGTGCAGCTCACAGTTCACACCTCAGTCACTGTTGAACAGGAAGTCCAGCAGCGTTTGACTCATTCCTCGGAGTGAGATGACTCAGAGAGCTCGTAGGCACGCCGATCCGCTACTGTGGGAACTTTTTTGAACCACCAAGTCTTGAATTGCAACCTACCAGATTCGAAAGGTGTGCTGAGTGTGTTTAACATATTTTTGTAGTTTTTTTTGGGGCCGCACTTTCTAATGTTGATGATCATGCGACACCGCAACCCAGCCCTGAAGATAATCTGGGCTTTTGCAAATTTCCCATGTTGTCCGGCGATAGCGCTTCCGTGTTGAAGCCCCGTGTGCACTCGAGTGGCAATAATGGGATTTGGTGTAAGACCATGTCAGATGTGATGAACTGCTTCCCCCGCTTTGACACAGAGGTTTTGCCGAGGGTGTGCGGGCGGGGCTTTGTTTTTTAGACTCAGGGAGTCCAAGGAGCCATTTGGAATAAACACCTCCATAGTTAATCCTGTTACCCCGCAGAACTTGACACGGTTTGGGCTGTGACAGCTCAAAAGGCTCAGGTGCCACTGTACCAGATGTACTGTACCCCAGCATGTGCTCGTGCGCTTCTTCCTCCCTGCTTTTATAAAGCTCCTCTTCAGAGATGTCACACTGCTTTCTGAATACTTCATTGGCTGCTAAAGTGTCGGCAAGTGGGTGCCGTGCAGTGGATTAAAAAAAGAAAGCAGAAATCGCTGAAGGAAGGAGACATGGATGGAAATAGAGATGGAGTTGCTCTTGTTTCTACGGTAACTGTCGATGGGGAGGTACCAGGGATGAAAGTGGAGGCAAAACAAACCTCCCCGCTCCGATGGCAACAGCACAGCAATTGGTTCCCGTTTCCTGCGAGGACAGGAAGAAAAAAAAAAAATAACAAGGTCCCCTAGTAGCCCAGGAGACGCGCTTCGATGTTGCATCAGAAAGCAAGAGGCAGGGCAAAATGAACATGCGCTCGCAAACATGCACACACACACACACACACACTTAATCACTCTCATGCACGCACACGCAATCACATGCTCCACTTCACCGTGCAGCAGCCCCTCCCGCTGCCGCTCTGCCGCTCTCCCGCCAAAACATCCACAGCACGTGAAACCTGCCTAGAAACCAGGGGGGAAGCTTCCGCCTGCCGCTGATTGGCTCAGCTCCCTAGCAACCGCGTACGCCGAGCCAGCCAGTCAGGCGCGCCGTGAGAGGCACACTGACCCAATGAAACAGATTATTCCGAGGCGTGGGGCAGGCACAGTGACCTGGTAACAGTCAGGAGAAGAAGTCAGCGAGACGCCGGAGGGGGGGAGAGGAAATGCTTTCTGTGATTGGCCCTGCAGATTTCCTTCCGCGCTCTCATTGGCCCGCTTGCCGTTTCTCTTCGCAGTCATTCATACATTTCTGCTGCCTGCCTCAGCACAAGCCTGTTCCGTTTCCTCCACCCTCAGCCCACTTGGTCCAACTTCCCAGAGTGGCCGCCCTGCCCTCGAGGAAATCCACAGCCCAAGGTCAGGGCAAAGACTGCGCTGCTGAAATGGGATTGGTTTAGACAGGCAGGGAGCAGAACACCATCCTAGTAACAAGTCTACCGCAGGATTAAAAGCTCCAGATCAACAACTTGTTAAACAACAGAAGCCACTGCTGATGAGCTTGTTATTGTCTCGCCCCGTAATGGACACGGGCCGGTGACGTGCATTAATTAGCTTTGCACTTAGTAGTGCAGCGTCTGACACGGGCTGCACTCGGGGGCAAGTTGCCGAGTGACGCGAAGGAGCAAACGGCTTGTTTGTTTTGTAAAGAAACTTCGCTTTTGAAGATGGCCCGGGCGGCGGGGTTTGCGGAGTCTTTTTTTTTTTTTTTTAAACATTCCAAAGTGCTCGCTCCAGTAGTGTGGGGAATTAATGTCAATACCCCGCAGGATCAGGAGTTCACATTGAATAGTTAATGAGTTGGGGGAGAGAGAGAGAGAGAGAGAGAGCGAGCGAGAGAGAGAGAGAGAGACAGGGAAGGACTCCAATAATTCTGCGGTTGGAGCATGCCATGCATATACTGCCTAATTTAACATAACTGCAGGCGAAAAAGCTCACTCAGGCAGGAACATTATACCGCTATGATTAACAAAAACAACATTAACAGCCAACACAGAAACTGCTCATAGGTCCCCGACAAATGACTTTGCTCGGGTTGGAAGATAAGCTGAACGTAATATATTAGATCATTTAATTTAGCTTTCAACAAACAAAAATATGCCGCTCTGCTTTCCCGCAATGGGTGTTTGGTTTCAAATGGTGATGTTTTTTGGGTTTTTTTTTTTTTTTTTGGCGGGGGGTAATAAGTCATTACTGTTTTGAAATGCCCGGCCCGATAACCAAGCCTCGCGAAGCAGCGAGTGTGTTGTTTCATGTAGTGACAGAGAGGAATAATCGCTCACTCACGTGCGATGCAGAAGTCACCCGCAATGGGTGTTTGGTTTCAAATGGTGATGTTTTTTGTTTTTTTTGGCGGGGGGTAATAAGTCATTACTGTTTTGAAATGCCCGGCCCGATAACCAAGCCTCGCGAAGCAGCGAGTGTGTTGTTTCATGTAGTGACAGAGAGGAATAATCGCTCACTCACGTGCGATGCAGAAGTCAGGATTCGCAGGAGTCTTTAAAGGAAAAAAAAAAAAAAAAAAGAAGAAGAAAACTGCTGACAGAAGAGAAGTTTCCGCAGTATGAGGTGATGTGAAACGCTTTACCGCAGTCTAATACACTCACTTGACAGTTTAGTGGGTACATCGAGTGCAAAGTTGCCGCAGTCTATAACACAACAGATGTGGAAGAAAAAAAAAAATCTGCCTTGATACAGGAGACGGGGCGGGGCGGGGGTGGGAGGGGGGGGGGCGCACAGCAGTGAGGTCTGGGCTGAGATCAGTCATACCTGGCACTAACAGGCAGGGTTTGCAGCTCCGGGTCGATCAGGTCAACAACTGTGATCAGATCTCACTTCTCCTCTGCGTGTATAAAATACTGGGTTTCCATCGCGATGGGACATCGACAACAAACCAGCGTGCACAATTCGAGAACCAGTTTAGCTGCCGCCTGCACGATACTTGCCGCTCACTGTGTAATGTTAGGGTTGCCCTTTTAACCGAGTGAACGATTCGCGTATTGCTCCTTTTCCCTTTATTATATAGTGTTTCATGAAGAGAATTCCTGGTAATCGTCTGTAATTGCTTGGCAAAAAAAAACTTGGTGTCTGATTTTCGCATTCTGACGAATGCAAAAAAAAAACACTTCCTCTTTCAATTCCTAACAAGGCCCGAGACAGACGTCATCATTCTCATTGTGGTTTCAGAGCAATCACGTCATCCAGCGATACACATGGTAGGGCTACGGTGGTGGTTAATGTCAGGTATGAACAAGGCAACAGAAACTCCACGTGTGTGTGTATGTTGTCAGCTCACTTACATTGTTCAGTGAGTACACGGGTAGTTTGGGGAAAAAAAAAAAAAAAAACTGACAGCAAAATGACGCAAGATTAAAAAATCGCATTGCAGTCAGTCTGCACAGACTTCAGAGACTTAGTCTGCATCCCCATTAAAAGGAGCTTATTTCCCAAAACATCCCATTTTTCCTCTTTTTTTTTTTCCTCACTGGAGTTGAGACTGACAACACCGGTCCAAATTAGGCTTTTACCTCTTTCATATTTTTCGCCCAGCCCTTCTGTGCATATGCATTGCAGTTAGTCTGTTTGCACGCACACGACAGAAGCGAATGTTATTCCCCCAAATGGATTGCTATTAGGAATCCCCCGGGTCCACGGTAGCCAGAGGAAATCATAAGATAAAGATCACATTGCATTTAGCAGTCATCACGGGGGGGGTGGGGGGGGTTCTCGTGGGAAAATGTACTTTTGTGTGAGACTTAGGATGTGAGTCGCGAACATATATTTATTGTCACATTGAACATCGGCTCTGGGGACCCGAGCGCAGTCTCACACGTGGGGCGGAGATTAAAGAAAGCCCATATCATAAAACCAATCACACATCACATGGTTAGATCTTCAAAGTTGCGACGCGATTGTTCCTTGCACAGGCCTTTATCCGGCTTGTTAAAAGGTTGCCGGAGTCGGCTTCTCTCTTCGCCCAGGCCTCATTCACGTCCGAGAGGATGACTTCATGAAAAAAAAAAGGAAAAAAAAAAAAAAACCCTCATCGTGGGCAGTTTCAAACGGCCCGAAGAATCCGGTGACTCACCTAATTTAAAGAGGCATTTTAAGGAGAACCATAAATTTTCCCTTTTCAATGACCGGGGGCCCGTGGCTCACCAGTGCAGGCACTTCTCGGGAGACGAAATGTGTCATGATTGGGAAGATTTGATGTTTTTTTGCATTACATCATCCCCCCAAGCTACCGGGATTTACATATCCTTAGATTTCTAGTGGAGAGGCGGGGGGGTCAGCCTTACACTGTGCGCATCCGTGAAATGACCTATTCAAGTATTTTTTCTTTTTTGGTCGGCCTGTAGAGGATCACCTCTTCTGTCTGTGTAAAGCTAATTGGATACAGCGCAGCCGGGGGGGGGGGGGGGGGGTACATGGAGGAGGGGGGGGGGGTGTACATGCAGGAAATAAAATATAAAGGTTATTGTCTCCGGAAAGGACTGACCCAGGGAGATGGGGAAAAAAAAAATTCAACGATGTTGGACAGCTCTGAGAATAGATTCTTCTCTTCCCCTTCAACACTGACGCTCTCTCACTCTCTCCCACACACAGACACAACCATCCACCTTGTTTTTGATTCCGCTGGATGCAATGTTACCACGCATATGATTACTTTAGCAGGAAATGCAAGGGAAGGCATTAACATAACTAAGACGATCCAGTCAGATTTCCAAAAATAAAAAAAAGTTTGGCTATACATCTTCCAAATACTGCACGGCGCTGTGCTTATCATCTTGACACTGACTACGTGGCTGTTATGGGATTATTAAAAGACTGAATACACTGCTCTTTGAAAGAGAATTTTGAATTATAAAGCGCTGGGAACCTGATAGCCCCTAATTGCTCCTCGATTATATATGCAGCCCTGACCTAGTTAGCAACTTTTCCCGCCCCCAAAAAATAAAATAAAATAAAATCATTGATCAGTCAGGTCAATTATCCCGTCTTGGATTAGCAGACATAAAAGGCCCAAATACAGTTTCCCAACATCACCCCAGTGGACAGGGTTTAGAGGCAGAGCCACCCCAAAAATCGATCGAGCAGCTGCTCCTTTCTTTTCCGAATCTCTCTCCATGGCGCGGCTTCCTGGGCCGACCTGCTCTATCCCAGGGGGGTCAGCAGATCTGCGCAAGATCGGCGCCCGGGAGGTGCGACAGGCGCCCTGTGATCCGCCGGCGCCTCTGAAGATCTGAGGACACCCGGGGGCCCGTTTCGTCAGCTGCGAGCGCTCCTCACATTAAAGCGGGTGGCCCCTTGAGCGAGCCGCACCGGCACCAGCGTCTCTCCAACATCTTCCTTAAAAAGCGAAGGACAATAAACAGCTGGAAACTGAGGCAGCAACTCTGTAACCAGGCCGCGTGCGGTCCCGGGCACGTTTCGAATGTGTCATTTCTAGGCCGTCTTCATTAGGCAGCCGGCTCAGTCGGTGCACACTGGAGTCACGGTGAAACGCATTTTAACTAACACCCACCATGCTTCACACCTCAAATGTAAGGGCGGCGCTGAATGCGAGACGTGTCACACCCCTCAGCGGCGGCTTTGTTGAAATTTGCAAATCGGTGTTGAGAAATGATCCCATTGCCACGTTGGGATTTTTTACGCTTGAGAAATGCTATTTTCTGGTCAATTTCAAGAAATAATAATAATACAAAAAAAAAAAAAAAAAGGAATGCTGCGTGACTGAGCTGCAAATGAATTCTACTGTCTATACCCGGGCTTCCTTCCACTTCTCCCAGGGGCTTTGCTTTTTGGGCGACGGAGCGACTCACGCAGCTTTCCGCCACCGCTGCACATGGGCAGCAGATGGCTTGGGTACCAGAATACCCCCTCGAACCACTGGAACAGATGTGGCTTCCTTTTGACAGTTTGACAAACACACCTGTGGCCCGGGACCACCTGTTTCTGATGACCCACACATTCCTGCAGCTTGCAGTCGGAGGAATTAAGGGGCCGCGGTGAATTCTCTGTGTGTGAGCCGGAATCATTTTTCTTCATGCATTAACCAGATGGACGCCGCCTCAAATTGTGCACCACCATACTGACATACACACCTGTTATTTGGTTATTTGTGCTGACGATGACAGCAACGTGCCATGCACTCAAACATTTCGGTGTCGTTGAGCAGGGAGGGAAGTGAAAGTTTAAAAAGTGATGGGAGCAAAGCCTCTTAGTGCTGCAATCCCCATTTACATAAGTGTACAATGGCCATATTTGATTTGAGACAACACTGCCGTATCAAACTTCATGCACCGCCACCACTGAGTACAGTGGGGCGGTGTTCACATTGTGTAAGTGTACTTACTGAAGTGTAGTATTGAAGAAAGAGTTTGGAGCTTTGTTGTGCAGGCTATGCTATGAAAGCCGGCATACGAAAACAACAGTGGTTGACTAAAATGACATTTTGACCCGACGGTGGTTCTGGACAGATAATTGCGCGAGGACTAAGGGTCCTATCAAGTCTTGGTCTTAGCTGTCGAGAAAGTCGACTCCACTCTTCACCAGAGTCAGATTCATCTTCATCGGGGCAATTGAATATCTGCACGACCTTTCGCCTGTCCAGGCGCCGGTCGGAGTGGCGCCCGCCACCGGTTGACCAAAAACCCGGTGTACCCGAGAGCAGCAGCACTTCGACGTACGCGAGTCAATAGAAGAACGACGCCACCCGGGTGCGGCGGCGGCGGCATGAAATGTGACGAGTTAACGAGCGGCGTCGAGGGCGCTTCAAGACGAATCGTGCAAAATATTTATGAAGATGCTCTAATTGTGAGAGATTTCTCCTTTCCCTCTCTCCTGGTTAATAATACAATAGACCAGGTTGGCACCTCGCTTGCAGTAATGGCCGGAGACATTATCTTGCTGCTCGGAGCGTTTCCACGCGGATCAAACGATCGGGGGGTGGGTGGGGGGGGGGGGGGGGGGGGGGGGGGGGAGCGCTACACACCGCCCTGACAGCCATGCCTTATATTCAGGGGGTTCACGGAGGCGAGCGTGTCCCTGCCTGATCGAGAGAGGATGAGTGGATTTTGACATAGTGGATGTGAGCTGCAGCTGGCTGGTCCTCCGTAGCCAGCAGTCACAGTCGGTCTCCTCATCCTCCCCCCAGTCAGCGTCCCAGGGGAGGCAGGAATTGACGTGCCATTAAAAGAGGCTTTGAAGAGGGGAAGCTGACAGCATCGACTGCCTCTGCTTTCTAGCGCTGCAAGAAAAAAACGAGAAAAAAAGAATGGTAATACAGATCTGGGTGCGATGAGGACAGAGAGAGAGAGAAAAATACATCTCACTATATTTTGCGCGCCACGCTGAAGCGGGAGAGACAGCTCTGTCTCTAAACCCCCCAAAAAACCTGGGTGTAGAATTGAAAGTTTTATTCCGCCACTGACAAAAGAAAACAGGAACAAAGCACTGTAAGTCACACACAAAAACGGAGATTGTTATCGGTGATTGCTGGCAGATAGTGTCCATTGAACGCGGCGGCCTGCGGCAGACACGAAAAGGTGCTATACTGTGCAATTAATCCCCAGTAACATGAAGCGCAAGTGGAGATTATTATTATTTTTTTAATCTGGCCATTCGGGATGCCTAAAACGTTCCAAAAGGTGCACTTGTTGTCGTCCTTACGTTTCAGTTTGCCCATGACCTTGGTGACGTACACACGGACCTAATTATCTCCTACACACACGCGCGCACACACGCCCACAATGATGTCATGTGTACATTATCTGGTTCGGTGTCTTGGCAGAGGAAATGACCTCATAACCATTCAAAATCCCCGTTTCTTTTTTTTTGGGGGGGGGGGGGGGGACTTTCCGGGGGGGGGGGGGGGACTTTCTCTATTGGGTCTTTACGTTGTCATTGAATGACATCATGTGTTAAGAAATTGGGGAAAAAGTAAAGAGCAAATAACCATTGCCTTCCTACTGACCCATGTCGATTCACCCACATTTAAAACGGTGTGTACGCTACCGGGGAATAGAAGCGGCATCCTTGCAAAATGCCTTTTAAGCCTTCAATTTTTCGATTTCGTGAACGCATTTTATGCCTCGCCAAAATAACACCCGAGAGCAATGGTTTGAGCGGCGGTTTTGAGAAATCATCCTGATCCACATCCCCTCAGTTCGCACGGCATGTGAATAAAATGACATGCGTTTGTTTGCGGCCGCATCCGCGTCCGCCCTACTGACCCATGTCCATTCACCCACATTTCAAACGATGTGTACGCTACCGGGGAATAGAAGTGGCATCCTTGCAAAATGCCTTTTAAGCCTTCAATTTTTCGATTTCGTGAACGCATTTTATGCCTCGCCAAAATAACACCCGAGAGCAATGGTTTGAGCGGCGGTTTTGAGAAATCATCCTGATCCACATCCCCTCAGTTCGCACGGCATGTGAATAAAATGACATGCGTTTGTTTGCGGCCGCATCCGCGTCCGCGACCTTCACGGCTCATGTTGCGTGCCGTCGCCTTGAAGGATTTCTTTTTTCCTGCATTGTTTGTCTGCGCCGTCGCACGCTGAAAAAGCCCCCCCCCCCCCGTCTGCTCGCACAAATGGTGTGGGATCAGAAGGAGTTGTGTAAACACGCCGTGAAAAGGGTTATGTTACGGATGACGCCGTCACTTAATTACAGTGTCTTTTTTTCTTCTTCCGCCAAGCGGGGTCTTACGTACGTATGCGGTCAGATGAAAGCCTGCCGTGACCGGGTAAATGTAGAATGTTTGCCACGGAATGAAACCAGGATGGCCTTCCGTCGAAGTGAATGACTCACCGTGAAAATGTCCATTGAGCGGCATCGGAGGCCCGGGAGTCCAGGGCTTCAATAAAGCAGAATGGTTTAAATGCGAAAGGAGGATTGGGAGCGATGGGGTCACGTGCACCGAGTGACCTTTCGCCTCGTTTCTGTGGCTGCTCCTTCCTGACGCGGGATGTCGTCAGAATGCGCGTCGTGATATAGTTTCTCTTTAACCGACAAAACAGAAGCTTCTGATTCCTGTTCAACCCAAGTTGTATTCCAGCATTATTACCATCTAGCCGACGTCAATCGTCAATATGCCACACTGTAAATGACAAGCTTTTGCCTTAAGATTGTGCTTTAATGACAAACTATTGACCTGACTTTGGACTGTTATTTTTAGCACTGGTTGAGTATTTTGGTCCCGAAACCCTTGCAGGGCAGATACCTTCCTGGAGGTTAACCTCAGCTGTCCGAACTAGACTTAAAAGCCTATCACAACATTCACGACCTGACTTTCTTCTTTTTCTTGTAAGAAAACACCCACAGGTTGTCAGACTAGGGAATGTTTTTTTTTGGAGCCTTAGCTTTGAAGTCCTCGACCCGGTTTTAGCAGAAGAAGTGAATGTTTGCTCGGAAAAAAAAAAAAGAAAAAAAAAGTCAAGGGAGACAGAAATAGCTCCCAAAACTTTCACCCCTCTTTCAGGTGGGCGGTGTAGGCCTTTGCGGGCAAACAATGACATCAGGAGCACGTCCCACTCACACACTCGCGCCCACACAAACACACACAGACACACACACACATTTCAGTGCACAGTCTGCGTTCCTGTGGTGATTGAGGCGCGGACACATTCGGATTAGGTGATGTCACCCCCTGAGTAGCCCGTCTGTCTCTGGGGCCCCAGCGACCCCTGTGACCCCCTTTAGGAGCCACCTGCACTTCATAAACATCGACCGTGTGCACAAAACAGGGGGATTCACAGGACGGGCCACGGCCCAGATGGCAAACAATGGCAGTCAGAGAGGCGGAGGGGCCAAAACCGGCGCATCATCATAGCATTCCTGTTGAGTGTTGTCAACCTGGTCGGGGGAAATCCGCCTCAGGAATGGCGCTTACTTTGTCCGAGGCCAGTCGGGTCACTGAGTATGAGACTTTTGAAATGATGCCGGCGCATGTGGTGGTTGGCCATGTATGTACGAGCTTCTGGGCAGGCGAAAAGTAAAGAAATAAAGAAATAAAACCAATATCTTTTTAATTTGAATGTATTCATTAGATAGTGTCAACACTCCCAGCTGTTACACGAGGCTCATGAGGCCCCGTTAATGACTTCCTCATTTTCTCTTCAGCCACCAAGTGAGCGGTTGACAACATTAGCAAGTCTCAGGTTTCTTCCCTTTCTAATGAGCCAAGAGCTGAAAAGGAGGAAGAGGGATGAGTTACCGCGCTTGAAGGGATTTTAAAGGACCCAAATCTGCCGCGAGCGTCTCACCGCTGATCTATAAAGCGACAACCTAGGATTTCATGTTCATAAAACGATCGTTTTTTGTTTTTTTTTCAAACTGGACGAAGTGTGAACGGACGCCGGCTCTGCCCGCCGACTCCAATGTCCCAGTTGCTCTGTACCTGAGCTATAACCTATTAACGTGGAGGCACCCTGAGCGTTGGGTACGAGGTGCCTGAGTGGCGCCGCAGGTGCCGAAACATACCTCCGCATCTTAATTAGTGGTGCTGCTCTCCATCCGGAGCAAAGCGTGTCACAAACAGCCCAGGGGTGATAGAAGCAGGCCCGCCCCTGTACACACACTTTTTATGTGTGCCTAATGAGTCCATCAGTCTGACAGCGCGGCGTCCCCGGGGGTGGACCCCTCCGTTCAAGATTACCCGAGTACCGCACCTGACGCACGAAGGCCCTCGGATTGAGAACGCCATCTGCCGTCGCATCGGACTGTGTGTCTACGCGTCGATCGGGGTCCAAAGCCACCGATATATGAATGATTCACCACGGCATCCCTCTGGAGGCCGGGCAGTATATTAAGGTTTCCATAATTGATGCCACTCTCCCCCTCGCCCACACAATTTTCACACATCAGGTGAGGCAATCGAATTGAAAATGATGTACATCAACTTTACTTTGCATTCCTGGATTAAATCCCCCTGGGGGAGTCGAGGTGCAGCTACCCACATAATAAAAAAAAAAAAAAAAAAAGGTTGTCGCACGCTACACATCCGCAAACACACTTTGTGCCGAGAGGTTTTAACTCTCGGGTTCGGTCGACACGTTTTCCTTTTTTCGCTCAGGGCACAGTAAATATTTTCACTTCCTCTTCTTCGCTCCGGATCCTCTGCGTGGAATTCGGAGATGCTTTCAGTCAGCCGCCGTGACTGCGTGTAAACATCCCATAACATGTCATCACCCGCTCATTTGCTTTTATCTCGCACTACCGTGGTACAGGTGCAACTCGGAATCTTACAACCGGGTGAGATGCAAAAAAAGAAGTAGCGTATATGTGGGAGCGTTTGGTTTGACAGTTCTTATATTTACAGATCACATGTAAAAAAAAACAACACTGTCTCCTTCCAAAGACAGCTAATAATAAGCTCATAATAGCAAATGTTGAATTAAAACCGCACGGTATAGTATTTGAATGTGCTTTCGTGTTCAAAAACAAATTCCATTATATAGGAACCATTACCACAAAGTAGTTGAGGGGTGCAATAAAACATTGCTTTTACCAGGTTTGAGCGCAAGGAGCGAAGAATCGAAATAAAAATAAAAGAGCCGTGCGCTACAGCTGCCGTGCTGCATGGTTGTTGCTCCTGTTCACGTGTCTGCGCACATTTGGGGGCAGTTGCTCTCTCTCTCTGCAACATGTACTCTTGTTTCTGGTCGACTTCCTCTAGGTGTGAAGGGAAGCCTTCCGTGTCCCGTGATTCAAGTGTGTGTGTGTGTGTGTGTGTGTGTGTGTGTGTGACATACGAAAAGCCATCATATGATGAGACAGATGCTTATGGTTTCAGAAAGCACTTTTTGCCCAGATACAGCCTGTGTGTGTGTGTGTGCGCGCGTGTGTGTGTGTGTGTGCGCGCGCGCGTATGCACGTGCATACGCGTGTGTGTGTGTGTGTGTGGTAGTGTGGGTGGGGGGTGGGAACTTGTTTACAGCTCACTCACGCTGCTTTGAGTCCTCTCACCAGGAGAAGAAAGGCAGCGTAGCAGAACTTGGCGGAGTGAAAGTGCACCTCTCCGGCGGTGAGTTCTCGGGGATAAAAATACAGTTGGTGAGCAGCCTGGAGCTCGGTGGCTCACACTGTGCAGGGAGAGCAGGCCGTGGGCTCCGAGAGCGCCGCTATCTGTGGCAATCGGCCCAGGGTGCTGAAGTAGGTTGAACCCAATCTCCATAATATGCAAATGAAAGGGTATGTCTTCTGATTGAACTTGCAAACGTGCAAAGTGAAGTTGCCTTTTCTTTTTTTTTTTCCTTTTTAACATCACTGAACATAAGCATCAGCGTATTATGGTTGATGGTTTACACGTGAGTTTTTTTTTTTTTGTTTGTTTTGTTTTTGTTTTGGGTTTTTTTTTTCGGAAACATTTTGGAATAAAACTCCCTCTCCACAGTGTGCGCGCTCTCGGTGCAGCCAACACTTTTTCTTTTTTTTTTTTTTGTGGAGTGGATAAACCACTTGAGCCCTAAGCACATCACTGGAGTACCACGCATGTCGGGAGAGGAATTGAAGCCGTGTGAATCTAGTGCAGGCACAGATGATATGTGATGGAAAGGAATGTTTTCTGTGAAGCGGCAGGC
This sequence comes from Colistium nudipinnis, assembly GCA_016785305.1. NCBI lineage: Eukaryota > Metazoa > Chordata > Actinopteri > Pleuronectiformes > Rhombosoleidae > Colistium > Colistium nudipinnis. Next base: position 52,566 of record JAFBJU010001491.1, read on the forward strand.
CTTGTCGGGGGGGTCGGGGGAAACCATAAATGAGCAGAGCCCCGGGGCTGAGGCGCCCGCTGCGCGACTCGGTGCCAACCAGCCCTTCAGCCTGGCGGCTCTCGCCCTTGATTGGTCTCAGCGGGCCACTGGGACGCAGGGCCAGAGAATCCCAATCTGCATCCGCATGCACGAGCGCTAACCCCGGCGTAAAAAAAAAACCAAAAACACGCAGGCCCGCGCTCCAGCGGGCACCTGAGCGCGTCGTCCACAGGGGTGTAAACAAATGCTCGGACAACATACAAGTCCACCCTGGAATACCAACAAAGAAAATAAAATGCTAAACAGCACAGAGGAGAGCAGAGCCTGCATGCACACACACGCGCGCACACACACACACAAACACACACACACACAGCCTCCTGTTAAAACACATCACTCCCACATTACACCCACACACATCAAGAGTCCAGCGCAGCACAGCATCATGGGGGAGGGGGGGGGGTGGGGGGCGCTGCCTATTCAGAAGCTAATTCTCCAGTGCTGGGATTTAAAGAGCCTGACCAACCACCTGCAATGAGGATGAAGAGAGGATAGGAGGGAGGGAGGGAGGGAGGGAGGGAGAGGATAGAGAGGGAGGAGGGAGGGGGGAGGAGGCACTGGAAGAATGACATCACCCACCCTGAAATGTCACCATTATCTCAAGCCTCAGCTTAGCTGTCTGCTGAGGTGACATCATCCTCTCTCTCTCTCTCCGCCCCTCCCCCCACTGTTCTCGGCGAGGTTGTGTGTGTGTGTGTGTGTGTGTGTGCGGTGAGGGAGTGTGTTTGTTTGTGTTCAATGTGCGTGCGAGCGGCAGTGCAGGAGAGCACTTTCCGACAGAAGACTCAAGCGCCAGTGGATGTTTGTCTGCGTTGCTGCTCTCGTGCTCTGGCACCAATGAAAAGTGAAAGCCATCCCCCCCCCCCCCGTGACATTTAAAAGGTTGTTTGTTGCATTTAGTCTCAATACAATTACATTTTTGTTTTTCTCACGCTATCACTTGAATAGGACATATAGTATAGTGATATCTTAAGAAGGAGTTAATCCCTGTCAAAACAAGCAGGTTGCGGGGAAATAAGGAAAATCATAATCATTTTCTATCTCCCCTCTTTATTTGGTCACGTGATTCGAATCTGAATCGAACCCAGAGATAATACCGCGGCGAATGGTAGCGCACAACATCCCATAATCTCTGAAGACACCGCAGCCTCCTGGAAGACAGAACACAAACATGTTCATTTTAAAAAAACCTTTAAGGCACCAACATCCTCCCTCCTTATCAGAAATGATCTCGTAACCTTGTTTGTTTATGTCTGGTCGCTTCTGAACGGGACAAACAGGAATAATATATATATTTGCAATCACACAGAGCTCCTGACAACTTAACCTCCCCCCGCCCCCGCCCCGCCCCCGACCCATCAGCCCAGCGCCCACCGCCTTCGCCCCGTGTCCCGGTGGCCCACCGTGAGGCTGGACCTGTGTCCCGTTAGCGCACCATCTCACGCGCTTGGCAGCTGACGGCCCTTTGCACTTGTCGCAACACCGGGGCCGGGTACCCTCGCTCCGGGTGACATGCCACGAATAGTTCATCTCGGATTTAGACTGCCCAGATCAGCGGTGACAGGTAGCGGGGTCATCTAATCTGAACCCTTCCCCCTGACTCCTTCCCATGTGCCAATCATTTAAGGAGATGTGTTGTTTTTTGTTAAGCCTATATATTTAGCCACGGTGGAACACTTCGGTTTCCGTGCCACGGGCGGCGGCTGTGGAGTGTATTCTGGCTTTCTTTTGAAGCTGAATCGCTTCTAAAAATATGGGCAAAAACCCAGCGACCTTCTGCCGTGACTGGAAAGAAAAATAAAGGTCTGTGCCGGGCAGCCACTTTGTCGAGCCCTAAGGTTTGAGGTGGCCACCGCAAAAAAAAATCACTTTATATTCAGGTGTACGGAACAGCACGGGGTGCACGGCCCATTACCGAGTGAGTCATCGGGGGCCGGCAATATCGACGCCCTGCTCCCTCTCCGGGTGCCCGATTTGCGACTGGATTTAACAATTTGCCAATTTAACACGCGGTACGGGGACAGAGTGCGCTGGGTTACCCAGTGTGACACAGCTTTTTTTCTCTCCACATCATCACCGGCGACATCAGACGTGCAGGTTTGGAGGAGGAGAAAGTACACTCCACGAACGGTCGTAAACTTCCTCTCCCCCCCCCCCCTTTTCTCTTTTCTCTGCACTGCCGTCCTTTTCAGCAAGAGTAGCTGTTGTCGTTCAGCTCCGATTCCGACACGACTGCTCAGTGTCCGTCGGTACCTTTTTCGGAGGTCAAAAACACACACGCGCACACGCGCGCGCGCGCGCACAGTGGCACACAGACTCGACCGCAAACCATTGTTTGGGTGGTTTTAATTGCACGGTAATGCAGGCAAAACACAATACGGCGCAGGCTGTGAGGATAGGAGTGGAAATGACAACAAACTCAGCTCAAATTTGAAACTTAACACTCGAAGTTACAAATTAAAAACGACTTAGTGTCTTTGTCTGTCTATTTCCATGGAGCATTTCGGAGTTAGGCTAAGGTTTATAATAAAAGCCTGAAAGCCTCTGAAAAGTGGACCGAAGGCTCACATCCATGTCACGCAGTTGCCCTTCCTTCAGTCACAGAACTTAGAAACACAATTTTTTAAGGGTCACGCTTTTTTCAGCTTATTATAAAACAGGAAGACACATCTAGTTGTAATCGCAACTTCCTTTTCTCCCTAAGTTGCATGACTATTTGTGTCTCTGTGTTCCTCAGAGTCACTCTGCATACACCCCTCACATGTTTAACGTTGCTTCGATTATTCTAAATACTTCAACAGTACACATATATATATATATATTTTTTTTTTTCAACTATGTTGCTGCAATGGATTTGTTGAACTGTTCAAGTTGCGCTTATTTCAAATGTTTGCTTTTCCGAAAATGTTCTGTTTTTTTTTTTTTCCAGTGTCTCTGTTATTTTTAAAATCCACTGAAAAAATGCAGGTCTATCGTACAACACTCAATTTCCACAACATTCGCAAGTCTATGTGAAAATGTTAATGGCCCTTTTTTTGTTACGCAATAAGCCTAACTCTAACTTTTGTTGTGTACCCGTCAAACCTGTCTTTAATGACGTGCTCTTTTGGATGCTTTTACTACTGGGCCCATTTAAGCAACACTGTGACCTTTAATCTTTCCTTCAGGAGGCTTAATTGTATATCATTTTCAACAACAGGCCGTTATTCAGAACACCTCTCAGGATACACGCGGGGTATTCTTGTGCTCTCCGACTTGTTTGCCAAAGCTGTAACGCGGCTCCCTGCTGCCTCTCGCCTCTATTGTAATGCGGGCCAGGTTTATAATCCACTCCTTGCCTGGGCCACTTCACACCTCGGTGAGCACCGCGGACCCCCGCTGGGTTTGGACGGGACTCAGGGACCACTCCTTCACTGGACACACACGCACACACACCTGCTACCCAATTCAAATAGCACCCCCCCCCCCCCCCCCCCCCCCCCCCCCCCCCCCCCCCC